>JAQFYM010000487.1:0-64504 GCA_034694785.1 Agrenia bidenticulata | reverse complement strand
TTAAGTTGAAATGTTGCCTTTAATTCAAGCTATTCAAAATAAAAATCTGTTGAGAACTTTTGAAGATACATGCTTTCGAAGCTGTCTACTCACTCATGGAACACCCTGTATAAACTTAATAGGGTTCTTAGGAAATTTAAGATTTGGCTTTGGCTTGGAATTTATTTTTTATTGATTTGAATATGTTTTTTCAATTGAGATTTGTAGTTTTGTATATATCGTTTCTAAAACAATTCCCTGTAATTTAAATCTTGCTCTAATGCGGTCGATGATATCAAAATTCTTTGTGTAGATTTGATTGGCAACCTGGCAAAGCAACTATTGATGAGTTTCGAAAACAATTAACATTTGATGTGTTCATGTACCAATCTGGTTAACATGGATGGACAAGTTATTTTGTCTGTCACGGCTTAGGAACCCTGTACAGTACATACTTCCAGATAGGAGAACTAGTTTAAACCGGCTTAATTAATTTATTGAAAACTTGGATTTTAAATATTCATTACGAAAGTCATAAATTAATTACTGAATTGATTATTGCAAGTACCTCATTTATCCAATCTAAATGGTTATAATTTAATTATGCAAAATGTGTAATAAAATACAACCAAGTGCATATGCAAAGTTCTCATCTAAAATAAACTAAGTATTCTCAGCTCCTACAAAGTATCACACTGCAAATCTCCAGTAATCTAAACACTAACGACGCACAACTTTCAAGGTAACCAAGTACACACTGCAGTAAATATAAAACCTTGGTAAAAAAAAGTCATTCCAATTCACTCATGCAATGTGACAGAATGTGAATATCCACAAGATTTCCTTTTACTATCCATTCCAAACTAACCTACCATGTAAATATTTCTCAAAAAAAGCTCTCTCTGCTAAAAATGACCTCATTAATGTTGGGATAGCATCCGTTATTGGATACTGCATCCATACTCTACTAGCCCAAAAGCCAAAGGACAATACTCATCCCCCTCCAACACACATACAATTCTTATCTCTCTAGATATTAAAGAGGAAACTGTCTCTTGTATTCCATTCCAACCTGCTGAGTTACAAATACTTATTATGTAAAGTAGACTACAGTAGATAATTTTAACCTTTCCAATCTCCCTGCCCTAAATCTCTAGAATCTCCTACAAAACGCAAATCTCCCCGGAACCTGGAGATCTCTGAGCCGCTGAGGTCCTCTGTCCCTGCTCACTATGTCTGTCTGCGGTACAGAGTACCCACGCCGGGTTCACTTATCCCACAATCGGAGAAACTTATATATTATTACATGGGGATTCTGTGGGAAAAGGGAGAGGACATCTCTATATGATTTTGGAATGGTGACTTCCATTGGGGATAGCTGCTGTTGTAGTCTAGAACTGTAGAAGGATGTGGAGTCAGATCATTCGGGCAATTGACCTCAATCTGTTCGTTCTTTTCTATGCAATTTGGCTGGTGCTTATTCACCAGTGTGGCCTTCTTTAGGGAATTTAGCTGAATGAAATATGACTCATTAAATTCAAATTAAGCCAACTCTCTCCATTACAGATATTTTATTATACCCGACCCGCCTATACGTATACACTGCCACCACCCTCGTCTCTCTCTCTCTCTCTAATAGTTTGAAACACGGTGAAGGAGTGTAATGTCAGGGCTGGCTGTGGGGGGCTCTTCCAAGGGCCTATTCTAAAAAACTGGAGAGAACAAACTGGGACTGCAGTATGGAGTATTAAGAGGGGAGAGTTCACAGACTAACTTGTTGTAACCATTGTATTGTATAAATAAAGAATAGAGAAATCTTGTTTTCATCCAATATGACTTATATTATTGCAAAAGTTGGTTGTGGAACTTGGCCAAGGGGGTGTTCGTAAGCAATGGTGAGGGATCTAAGCTAGTGTGTCGGACGTGGCTTAATTATATGATGGGATTATGCTGAGCATGGAGGACCCTTGGGTTTGTACTTGTCCGTTTTGAAATAACCATTATTGAAAGAAAGGCAGCATATAGAGCTGACGAGGGAATTCGGGTAGATTGTGCTGTTTAGACTGTAGACCCACGGGGCAGAGGATTTGAATTCTTGAATGGGTGAATTTAGGCTGACTGGTTTACGATCTGGAGGTTGGAAATGCTTTGGAGAGTTTTGAGTTTTGCAAAATAATATAAAGTTTACGATGACTCGGGCTAATTGCTTCTAGCTTGGGAATTGTTTACACTATGGAGTTTTGAAGGGGATTTAGGAAGGTTGTTAGTTTAGTAGCATAGTTTTCCTAGCCTTGTATCAAAGTGTACCAAGGGAGTACAAATTGCAATAGTTGGATTGGAACTGAAGGGTTGGATTCTGGGAATCGTTAGGGACTTGCTTTAGTTGGTTGAATTGTATTCCACCATTGTTGGGCCTATTATTGTGCGTTTATTACTCTCCGTTCTTGTTTTCAAGTGTTGAGAGATCATAGTGTGGGGGATATTTTCAAATTTTCAGCTTTTAGAGGCTTGGGAAATAATTCCGTGATGCAAGGTGTTAACTTATGGATTTTTTTTAGACTTTTGACATCCTAGATTCTTTTGTGCAAATGCATGAGCACAGTAGAGTCAACCATATGAATCTTGCGACAATGTGCAGGACCATTTCAGAATTGATAATATAATTTTTTAAACTTTTTTGATTCTTAGAAATTTTATTAAGTTTTTTTTAAATACACACAATTTGGAAACTTCAATCAAAATACCAATTTTATTGACCTTTCAATTGATAGGTATAAAATGCGGAGAATTTTTACCTAAAAGTTTAGCAGAAGATTTCCAATGAATAGTTTATTAGTAAAACTACGAAATCATAAGAAAAATACAATTTCTCAAAAATCTGTAAATTTATGAGATTTGATTTCCCCTATAATTTTTCAACTCCATACGACGCCTACTACACAATCCATAAATACTACAATCAGTGTAATAATACACAATTGAAATATCTTCCCCCCAAATATTAAGCAATTACAACTCTTAAAAAAGAAGCAGATAAATATACTCACCACAACACACCCATGAAACTAAACACCCCACCAGCACCAAGTCCAGCTTTAAAAATGATTCACATGGAGAAAGTAATCTCTATTACAGAGATTGGTGGAAATATGATTAAAGACACAGGTGGTAATAATTTTGGATTTAGTCCCCTTAGCTGTGACAGTTATTATTACATATTGTCCTACCTAACGACTTACTACCACCTCCCTATACATCCAGTTGTAAACACATCTCCTATCCTATAAGAGTCTCTAGTGCCCACTCTTCTATATCCAGTTCTGCTCCTCTCTATTAAGCATACAGACACAGGGAAGAGGGAAGAACAGCAGAAGGCACCCAAGTTTGTGTGTTGCCTCATCATCCGAAGAAATTATGACACCTTTTCCCCGCCTGAGTTGCACCACGGTGAAAGCGAAAGTGAAAGGTTGGCTGACGGTGGTGGTGGTGGACGTGGTCGGTGGAGCTTCTGCGGTTTCTCTCTTTTGTCACAGATTTATCTAATATCAAGTAAGTGGCTTAGAGGGCCGTAGCTACTAGTGAGAGTGAATCACAGGAGCACAAGTAATTTATTTTATTTAACTCTTCATCCATGGAAGGAATACAAGTTGGCCGGATTTTGGAACAGGGGCTTAATTGATAAGCCTCTTGGCTCTGATTTATAATGTAAGACTTTTTAGCTTACTTTTTAGGAAAAACACTTCTCTGAGGAGAGAATTTTGGAACATTTTTGTAGTGTTCCGTTATGTGTCGTTTGAAATTTTAAAAATGAAATATACTCCCAAGAGTTTTGATGAATTAAATAATGTGTCGAAATATTTAATAGGACTTTTTATGGCTTTTGAATAATTAGTGGGGAAAGAGTTGAAGTTCAGAACGTGATGAAAGCTATATGCAGAGCATTTAAATCATATTAAACTATTATTTTTTGACAAAGCTTCAAATGGATGATGATTATGAACAGACCCAATGATGTTTAAGATCTAGTGTTTGACTGTCAAACGATTTTATTTCAGATGCATTCATCTGCTTTCGGAAACATGAATGATACAATAATTGGAATGCACAGTAAGTAGATGTATAGAACAGAGAAAACCAAGGTTGACTCTAACAGCCCAATTAAGATAAGGGTAACAGATAAGTCTCGCATTTAAGATAATGTAACAAGGCAATACCACCGTTTGCTTATCTTATCATGTACACACCAGAGAAAGTTTACTTTCTCCATTTAGTTAAGCTAATGCATGTCATCCTCACAAAGCCGGCCCTGAAATAATTTCTCCAACCTTCAATTACCCCGACTTGCATTTCCAAATCTCTCTGGGAACATTACGAGTTCTATAGCCGGTATGTGTCATCATCCCGTACTCTGGCATTGGCTCAGACAGAATATGGTACCCTGTCTAGTTCCCTTGAACCCTACCTACTACTACCTAGTAGTCTTCCTATCCTAGAATCCTAATCGTGATTCCGTTGGTAAATTAGTTCAGGGCTTTAAATGTATTTTCTCCTGAAATTGAGTTAGCTAACCAAGTAAATTAGGCCGGCCAGGGGATGGAAAATTGCATGGCTGGTGGGTTCAAAATACGAATATATGGGCGTAAAGGTATTGTGACGTAGGTACGTCGTGGTAACTCCAAATTACTTGGTTCCGGATTCATGCGGGGTGTCGCAATATTTACTTACGGAAATAAATTGCTCCGCTGCATTCCCACTAGCAATATATACCGCGTATCTACCCGAAAAGGACTCCTAAAATCACATGCAACTAGCAATCGAGGGATTCTAGATCCTGGAGTTCTCGGTTCTTCTGGAGAGAGAGAGAGAGATGATTATGAATATAAATATATATATGACAATGAGGATGAATAGAAGCTGAGATTTGGGTATAAAGCGGGTTGAGTTTATAATCAGAATATTATTCAGAATTGTATGCCAAGCAAGGGCAAGGGGGCCTGGGGGATGGATTCAAAATTTGAAAGGGCTAAATGGAACTGAAAATGAAATGAAAGCTCTTTTGTGTTCTGCTCACCAAATAAATTGTATCTTTCTTTAAATCAAATCTCCGTCCGGGCTAACAATGTGTGGAGAGAAATCCGGCCTTGTCTATGTGTTTATTTATGAACGTTGGGTATATGACAGGAGTCTTTATAAGACCGTTTCGAAACGCCCCTCAGGGTAGTGGCATAATTCTATATGCCCCGATATCCGTTTTCTGTTTAGAGTTTGAAGGGATAATATATTACTTTTTGTCAGAATGATTTGGAAATTCGAAATATATCTTTTGACAAGATAGAAATATAATTCACAATTCACAGGAACTGCTTCTCTAGGTCAGTTCAGATGTTATTGTAAATGAAGGATTTATAGATCCAACCAGTTTTAATAATTTGATGTATTTATTTGTGTAATCTCTATGTGATACGATCAATTGAAGAAACAAAAATGTGCTATAAGTACTATAAACAGAGTGTGACCTACCTTGACCTTACAAGCATTTCAATTAAACCTTTATAAAAACATTACCCAAATTATAACTGCTCAATTTTTAAATTCCAGGTCTCCACAGGGACAGGAGTGGCATCATTTTTTGTCCATTTAATCGTCGCTATTCCCGAAGCATTCATTCTTGGGAACGGAGAGTACCACGTGGAACAAGGGAGCACGATTAATTTAGTCTGTATCATCGAGAAGGTTTGGACCTAAAAAAAATTGCATAAAAATCTCAATCCATTTTCCCCCTTTTCTAGTATTTCCTATTGTACTGGTGTATCCTGCTCCTTATTAAAGAGGTCATTAGTATGCCAAGGCCATGCACAAATACCCAACCTGTCAATAATTACCTTCCCCAGCTACAGTTTACCAGACTTGTGGCTTAAATATTAAACTTGTAATAAGAATTCTGCTAGGGACCTCTCGAGATGTTAAAAAATTTAAAGATACTCTAACTCTCCCAGATCCACAATCCTTCCCAAAGTCCCTCGAGTCTCCGTGTCTTATAGAGCCTTCCAGACTCTGGAAGTGTTGAACTGGGGAGAAAGGCATCCAGTCAATGCCCTAGTGTGTTGTGTTTAAGCCCCTGCATAATCTCAACTGTCTTCAGCCCTTCAGAGGAGCTAACTAAAATTCACCCCCCCTCCCCATCTCTTCGTAGTCTGAAATAAATATCTAAACATAACATTATTTTAGGTAATCCCCAAAAAGCGGGTAAGATAGTGGGATAGTAAGACGCCTGTAATACCCGGGTAGTGTGAGAATGCCTGTTGGTCCGAATTATTCGGAAGACTGGTGAGGAATATGAAATTACAATGTACAATTCCCCCTCGTCACTCCTCGCGTCTCAATTCTCTTTCTTAATTCTCATTTACTTTCCCCAAAAGCTCGACACCCCCAGTCGTCATCATCCTCGCCCTTGTGAGGCTCTTATTTCCTACCAGACTTTTCGTCTACACAATCTACTCTTGTTTCTTAGTTAGCTTACACAGGGCCCATCCATAAACTATAATTAGAATTAGATAAAGTGACAGGAACAATAATCTTTGGTCTCTGCTACTAATTCCCCCTTAATGGTTCCACGTGGATGAACACGACACCAAGAACTTTGAAATATGATCACCTGCCCAGCTCACATGTTAGAGACTGTATTTCTAGAGATTGAGACAGATTTATATCCGTGATTAGACTTCTTAATAAACGTCCCTGCTGTTATTTTGAGTTGGAGTGTTTATTTCAGGATTTAAGGTACTACGGACATAATAATTTGAAATTTGAAGAGGTAAAGTCTGACAGAAGACAACTAAGATAAGATTAATGGCCAAATATCAAGAGAGTCATCTGATTTGAACTTGTTTTTTTACAAGTTAGTCGTGTTTATGAGTGGCCCTCTGGCCCGAATTACAAGAACAAGATTGTTATAAGTTATAAGAACAACAAGATCCACAGAGGATCAGGAATCTCGGCATCCAGAGCGGAGTTGGTAGTGAGTATGTGGGTATTTTGAAATGCTATGTGCTGTTCTGAGACAGTAGTTAGCAGTGGGACCCCAAGTAAACTAATTCAGTAAACCCAACTAACTTGAAGATGAGTACTTATGAGGGGAAAGGAACTAATCCAAATCCCATAAGAGCCTTAGACTCCTCTCTCTCTTTCTTCCTTCCTCCTTAATGTTTTCAGAACACACACGAGCTCGAGAATGTAGAGACGTGGAATAATATTCACACTCCTCTGGGTCTTGTTCTTCTCTCTCAGAGTTCAATCTCATTTCCTTACTCTCTAATGTTGTGCACTTACACCCTGTAAAACGTATACAATAACAACAAAAGTACAATACCAGTAGATGCATCTAATTAGGCTTTAAAGGGGTAGCCGGGAATTCACTAATGTGTACTGAGCTGGAAAATTCGGATTTCATTTTTTAGTAAGAGACATTGGCGTTCTGACTTATATTTAATAACATCACTAACTTCAGATCTATGTTAAATAAAATTAGTTCGAAATTCATATTTTTAAAGTGAAAGCAGAAGTTGTCAAATACTAAAATTATCAATCATCTTCAACTACCCCCACCAATCTCATGGCCTCTTTTTTTAATGCAATCCCTGCCTAGTGGGTCTAGCGCCCTTAATATGCCAAGTCTTAAGAGCAAGTGCAGACATTTGAATGGGTTAAGTGTTGTAGATGTATTAGTAGTCAAATTTTATGCAATTCATATTGCCATATGTGCCCTCATGTCCTATAAAAAAAGGCCATTATGGAGGCTTTCACTATCTGTAGTCCCTCTCCATCAAGTCCTTGGCGTAATCAAAGCCTCTTCCATTTTATTCTCTACTTGTCTTCTGAACTCTCCAATAGCTCTATTCTTATATGTGTTTTCGCTCTTCATTCCACTTTCCCCGTAGCTGTGATTCAAGTATTAGAGAGCTTATAAGAAGGACGTGGGACTTAATATACATTTCTCAGATATGTAAGACCAGGAGGAGTTACTATAGGAAGAAAGATTCACAAGTCGATAAGACTTTCCTTTCAGAGATCAGGACAAACAAACACACGGCACTTGAGTCTTGAGTCTTAACTTCCGATAACACTTTCCAGCTTTCTTATTTTAGGGCAGATTTAGATGGATTTTATATTTTGGAGCATGTTGACTGTTGACTGTGCTCGTATCTATAGCTCCATCGCATCATCCTTGGCTTTTCAGCCACAGGGCTTCTCCAATTTAGAATTTAAGGGGATTTGTACCCGTTCGGGATCGATTTTGAAAGCAGTCCCTCTATGCCCAATAGAATACAGAGAGGGTTGAGTGTTGTAATAGTAATAGGCTCTCCCTCTTTGTCACGCTTCAGAATGCTAATAAGATGGCTGTAAATGTATTTACAAGTGGGAGAATTGCTAGAATAAGAGTTGGGATTTTAGGGGACAATTTCACCCTGTCTGTTGACTCTTGGCAGATCTGCGTCATGAATGTTGATCAGGGTCAAGGATTAACTAGGAAGACTGGTGAATAAGTGTTTGACTTATGGCCTTTTGTGACCCGCCTTATTTGGCTTTATTTTTTCTAGAGTCCGAAGCCCCCAGAGTACATATTCTGGTACCGTAATGACCGAATGATTAACTACGGGAGTACAAAGGAGCTGACCATTCATACGGAACCGGGGACGGGGAAGACTCATTCAAGACTGACCATTCGAGGTGCTCAATTGACCGATTCGGGAAATTACACCTGTAAAGCGGCGAATGCTGATCCCGCTTCTATTATGGTCTACGTTTCTCAAGGTATGGGTGTGATATTTTATTATTAAGCTAACTTCAATGCCTGGGATCTTTAACTTGAAAGCCGTCATTGACATGGGCTTCAATGATTTTCAGCAGAGCTTAAATTTAATTGAACATTTTAAATGAATTTCCAGCATCCGGTTTGTTCACGGGAGATCAGACGGCTGCTATTCAGCATCATAAAACCGCATCATCATCAGCCACCTCTTCTTCATCAAAGTCCTCCGTAACTCTGACCTCATCTGGGGCCCTTGGGTCGTCATGTTACCAAATTAGTTTAATTGTGCCTCTGTCTGCCCTCTTATCTTCTATTTACAGTGTGCTACAGGTGACTATTCCAACCTTGGTAATTTTGTTTACCTGAGTCTCTCTACTCATTTGTAATTAGTTGGGTATGAAGTACCACTGAATTATATAGTCATTCCATCTCTCGAGTTTAAGTAATTGGCTCGAATACCTCGTCTAATCAACTCTGACTATCAGAAAATGCACATGCAGATATACGTAGCCTAATAACTGGGCTACACACTCCGTACTGATGTTCTGTGAAATTCTGACTGGAAACAGTGAACTCTGATCGTTGACGATATTTGTATAAGGTAAATAACATGGAGATTATTGTATTATTTTCCCGTACTCTTAACTCAACAGCCGCGTATACATTCTGACTGTGAATTGGATACGACGTGAAAGAAACAGTAGGGATCTATTGGAAATAATTGGTTTGATGGAGGTGTGTCATTTATGCTTTTGGTATTTAATTAATTCGGGTAGTTAGTTGAAATACATGTCAGCGGTTTGCAAATAATTGTCTTGAGCCAGGCGAGGCCGATCTAAAATGACAAGCAGGACAAGTGAGAAGACAGAGAAGGCTTTAGATACCTTTACAATTGATGTTAGTATTGGTTATCAAGAGATATAGATGGAAATTATTATGTGTAAACGAGACAAGGTGCATGTACCCCCAAATAGCTTGTTAACTAGAACTTTATCAACGGTATTTTTGAAGAAAGTGAATCAAATTAATATTTAACTTATAACTAAACGTTAAAATCGACAGGGATCATCATCATGTACTGGTAACTGCAACCCGAATTTGGTATTTAAGTACCACCACCACCAACATGCCAACTCCTTCTACTGGATAGCATATAATGAAAAGCTCTTGAACCTTAATTATAAAAAAATACCTTTGGAAAGTTTGACCAGAACACGATAATATTTGTATTTGTGTTTGTACGAATAAAGAGTAGTAGAAAAACCTGGACCACCCTCCACCCGATTTCGGAAATCGACATGCCCCCACCACCACTAAAATTTTAAGGTAATGTCCGTTGTTCATGTAATTTCCAAATTTTCATGTCACTCTGTATTCCTCCCGTCAAATTTCATGTACCTATATACCTACGTGTGTGAAAGAGGATGTAATTGACGGATGTAATGTCAGGAGATTTGTATCTGGAATTACAATCGGAGTGATTTTTTAAAAACATTTGTCGAGTTTGACCCAGAATTTTGGGTGTGTGTGTGTAGGAGCATGCGATGGACACATTGAATGATTGAACTATTAGAGCTAATAAAAAGTTTATTGTATGGGCTCCATAAAAGACTAACTGTAATCAATTATCAATTAGCTAGGATAGGTTATCCAAGTACATGCAAACCTTTGCAAGTATAATACACACTCCCAAGGTTAAAACTTTCAATGTCAGATTACAAGCTCTTGTCCATTTGTTTCTTCCCATTTGCATGTTTCTGTAAAGTATGTGATTTTGAATCAATCATTTTTTCAAGGATCTATTGTATGTACAACCAGCATAGGAATAGAAAGTAGAAAAGGGCTAGTGTTGATAAGCATAAAGTTAAAAATGTTACACAGCATATGCAAGAGTGTGTAAAGTTTGTGAGATAAAAATGGTGAAGATGTAGATAATTATGTTTGTGAAATGATCATAATCATAATAAAATTAATATACTTAATGAAGCCAACCGTTAAAGTAAATTATCACTAGTCCTTTAGTTGCAAATTATATTGTATTAGTACCATGTACCAGAATAATCTAACTAGCTCCTATTTCTCCCTTTAATAGATGTTTCAAAGCATTCATTCCCGAACATGTTCTCAGCCCAAACCCTTAAATATCTTAGCTAATGACTAAGCACATAATTAAATCTATATATCACTCTAAACTATACAATGTTCCCAGGATCCTTGTACTTTGCATGGGATGTTAATAACCTAAATAACAAATCTTTACTAATTAAAATATATGTACATAGCATATTGTTACATTTGTGTAAAAAAAATAATATAAATATGAATGTGTGTATGTACAGATACGCTAGTTTTAATTAAAGTATCTTCCGCAAATCTTGTTTCAAATAAAAAGGGAAAATTACGTATGATATAAAAAAATCTTATTCATTCAAACTGACATTTTATTTATTTTTTAATTAATAGTAAAATAAGCCCATTTGATCATTCATTCACTTGGAGGACTTGACACTTCTCCAGAACTCCAGCGAGTGTTTAGCATCTAGAGTCTAGACCATAAAGTTATTGAGCTAGTCGGGCATATTAAAACACAAAGGGCTTGGGGCATCCTAAAGAATATCATATTATAAGCTTCTCTTCAGATGTCGGGAAACTTGGGGACAGAGTTAGTTTACGACTACCCCATATAGTTAGTGCGTAGCAATTCATAAACTTTGGAGTAGCAATAAGAAGCATATCAGCATCATCAGCGTCATCCGTATGGACATGGTATTGCAAAATGAACCGTATTGCTCGTACTAGATAGTTGAAAGTGGCATTGTTATTAAGTGTACCAGAGTAGTAGGGCTATGTCCATCCCTCAAGGGAATATTTATACAGTGAAGGGATTAATGAGGCGAGAAAACGATGGGACTAATTAGTGTCAGTCCTTAGGATTCCCTTCATGAGGATGTCAGTCGGGGACTTGAAAAGTTAAGTCAATCGACCAGTTTAGCTCTCTGCCAAACTTGGGGTTTTCGCCCTTGCTGAGATGTGTAATTAATTTTTTTCTCTTGGTAATTAACCCCGTCAGTCTCACCCGGACTTAATAAAGCTAATAGGCACTTGCCTCTTTTTTCCCTTTATTCATTATCTTCTTGGAGGAAGTGTGACTCTTAAGAATTTTGGGGTATTAAAGTATTAAATGGGCTGGGAATTTTTTGAGGAAATGGGGCTGTAGGTGGAAAGAATGCAGATGATTCAGAGAAACTTGTATCAAATTTTTGTGTTTTTTGGAAAACGTTAAAAAAATCCTGTAACTAATCTCAAATGATTGATTACGATTTTTTTAAAAGTAGCTGACTATATTAAGGGTAAATAAAAATGTCGAGTCGAGCGACATGGGAGATTCGTTACAAACTAACTTTGCATAGTTTTTGAAACTTTTCGCTTGGCTATTTATAATATGTGACAGGGTCGATGAACTAAACGAATTGGCTTTGTAAAGAGCCAAAGACCTTTTTAGATTTCTAGCCTGTCTGTTAGGATTACAAACAACCCTTGCGGAACATTCCATTTCCAATTCTGCAAAGATTTTGGCAAAGGTATTTTTGGCTGGAATATACGTACGTAATACTATTACTACACATAATGGAATGCCGGATTAAATTTGAACAACTCATCATAAAGCCCTTTAGGATGTGAGTGATTTAAGAATATTCTAAAATCCCAGCTAAACGCCTCTACTACTGCCCACAAAAGTAGCAGTGAATTGTTGAATTATTGAATAACATTTTGGCACTGTTCAAGGCTGGAAAAATAATTGTACAAGAGGAAGTTACAAAACTGATGGAGAGCCGTAGTGGAAGAAAGTAGGATACGATTCTATTCGTTTAGAAAGCGGGCATAAATCGAATAGAACTGGGTGACACTGACAAGAGCCAGAATTTTTTGCTTTTAGTTCTTTTATTATAACAATTCATCTATAAGAATTCCAATGAATTTTTTAACCCATAACTCGTCCATCAATAATGACCTACTGATTCCCAAGTCTCTGAACACGAGCCTATAGAGCTAGTTTTAGGTTGTGGCGTCCAGGGAGGGTGTCAGTCTAATGATAGCCACTGTCCTTATCTAACGAGGTTTCCAGTAGTCCTCTCCCTCAAAGCTTAAATGTTTTTAGACTACGGCCCTTGCGGAAAAGAGCTGGATGTAAATTTGTAAGAATAAAAGTTGAGCAAGAAATGAATTGTGGATATGACGTGAGTTGACTGGAGTAGTTTTTGAGAGATTCAGTTGAGGCGAGGAGACAGGAGCAGCAAGTAGTAGCAGATTTGATTTGATGTTTTTATTAGTGACAGACTTCTCTCCTGTCTTTCACAACCAGCCTCGACTAATACTCGTCGAGTATAGATAATGTAGATGAAAGTATTGTGAGCTCTTAGTACCAAGACAGTGTAGTCTAGCTCTATATTCGTGAGGCTGATGATGATGGTGGAAGAAGGGTCGGCGAAGTTGAGATTTGAGGAAGACGACAGGACTTTGAATTTCGTTAAGATTTCATGTCATGTCCCACTCTTATAGATACTTGTAGACTTGTAGAAATTGTAAGTAGGTAGGCTGGTAGGTAGAAAGGGTTAGGTACATGAATGACTACTGTGACACACAATCTCGGATGCTAGGGATCTCCCTGTCGGATGTCGGATGTCCTAGGGTTTTGTAAAAGAAGGAAAATTATTCATAAGACTTAAGGGCCAGGACATGTGCGGAGGGAAGGGTTGTGTCCTTTGGTCTTTCTGCGTGTAGAAAAATGTAGACAATTATGTCATTTGGGCAAAACTTTGGAACATTTCAATTTATAATTCGTTCCGAGACTTGGGGAATGGGTGTTGTGTGTATAAATGGATGGATCGGATAGGAAATAGGGACTTGGATTGATTAGTTGGGGAACATTAACAATAGGATATTTGGGCCAGGGATGTGAAAACATTTATTTTTTGGGCTTTCTTCTATTATAAATGGCCTTGTCTTGCTATTTTTTTCGTCTAGACTCGTTGGTAGTTGAAAAGTTTTTCTATTGCTTTTTGAAACGATTGGAAATGTGTGGCTTTGTCTTTTAGTTTGACAGGATTCATATTTTTTATGCTCGCAACTGGGTGAAGTTTATTTTTTGTGAGGCGTTATAGAATCAGTTGTCATTGTCATACATAGCAAAATATTTATTTGCTAGTCTCATCATTATAATGGCTTGATTGTAGTTTTTCCAAAACTTTTTTGCCAAAAAAAATACAGTTACTACTCACTATTTCAAATATGTCGATATGATGTTCCACATAACATTCTAGCCTGCGTGTTTGCGTAGATAATCATTTGTCTAAGTAGGATATTTATTTATGCATATAAATATTTATTTTTGGATATGCATGTCTAAATTATTTCCCCCAGTTCAAAATTAGCACAATCATTTTCAAAACGTAACTTTTCACAACCTAATTTGCAACAAATCAGATTTATATCTTCCCACATAAAGCTCTTTGTGGATCTCGAATCTGCCTACAACTTCATCAAAGGGAATTCACCGGATTTGAGCAAACGCTGATGTACTCTACTCGTTGTTAAGAGTGTTTACACTACAATTGTAATTTGAATCCTATTTGTATTTTATTTGAAGTTCCCTACACACATACGAGCTCTATTTGTTTGGTAAACATTTTGCAAACCGATTGGCAAGAATCAATCTCCCTGAAAAGGAAGTCTCTTTCAAGTGCTACTGCTCGAGCTCCTTTTGCAGGTAGAGATAGAGTTCAGAGTATGGACGAATTCATGTCCTTTTCCTTGCTCGGAATATGTTATACGAACCCTGAGAGACATACTACTATGACAATCTTCTAGCGACACATTAGCAAGGGTTTAAAAAGCTCTAACTCTTAAACCTTTAAACTGGCACTCCACTATTTGGGAATGATTGCTCAGTATTGATTTTACTGTTATTCTTCTATAGATATAGGTTGTAGGTGTTATATTTGTGGAGCGTAAATTACAGCTGAACCTATTCATACGCTCATTTACCTTTTAGGTATTTCCTGACGAATCTACACAAACGGACACACAAGGGAGTAAATAAAAGTTGCAAGGGAAAATAAAAGAATCCTCTATAAAGAATCTGTCAAAAACAATTGAACCAATTTCTACCCGAATATTTTTATATCCATCGAAAATCTTGCACTCAGATAATTTCCTGGCCATTGAAATTCCATATCATTATTTTCTAGTCCCTGTCATACGCAAAATTTAGTCCTGAGAGAGAAAAAAGAAGACTTTCTGGATAATTCAATTATCTAGACAATTTGGTTTCAGAATGTGATCATAAAACTGCCCCCAATCTCCCAAAACCTTCTAAAATGCCTCACCCATTGAGCCAACACGTCCAGCTTACTCCATTGTCCTGAGGAAAATATCCAGAAACGAAAGTACTTCCAATTCAAATCGTACAGAAGGCAAAAAGCAGAGGACAAGGATCAAATTGAAAAGGGCACAGTGGTCCAATTTTTCTCCTTACTATTTCCAAATGAATGACTCCAATAAAACTAGATCATTCCGAATCCCAGGTTAATATAACCGGGTTGGGCTGTACAATTCCACTAGTATTTGGGATTATCAAGAACCCCCCAGGGGAATGGGTTATGTTATAGAGGTAGGAATTTGGTTTAGTGGAGGTGATGAATTCTCGTAGAGAGACTGGTATTTGCAAATTCATTGATTCAAGAAGGGGAGAAAGTGACATAGGAATTTACTCAGAATGTTAGTCCTTGTTAGATCCTTGAGTGTTTACCTCACTTTATATATAAGGGCCTACAGCTAGAGCTTATAGTAGTGCAGTCAATCCATACCCGCTTGTGCGTTTCAATTGGAATGTGCACATCACATCAAGGCCCTATAACCTTTCGGGATTTGCCCAGTATTCTGTATTATATCGTTTCGGATCTGAATGAGTTTTTGGTATGGAGGTAGTTAGAACTGTTAGAAGTAGGTATGGGTGTAAAGTAGAGGGGTGGATATGGTTGATGGTAGGAAACCTCCTGTTTTCGAATCTCAAATGAAATGCAATTTCAGCAGAGAGAGAGAGAGGTGAGAGAAATTTTGGGATTTGTAGATGCGGCGAATTTACTGCCTGAGTGCTTTGAATTAGCACAATTTCCTGGGAAATGTTATGAAGAAGAGAGAGAGTCTTGTCAGAGTTTGGGAAACTTATTTCTACATTAAAGGTGGGGTAAAATTGAGAATAAATTATACAAGCTTTAAAGATATTATATATGTATTATAATATTCCTGGAAGTTGGAGAGTAATCAAAACCCCGGGTTTCATTAAGATAGCGTTACAGATAGATGTGAACTTAAATAGTTTTGATCCGCGGGGTGAGCAAAATCGATTCCTTAGCTATCCTTTTGTTCTCTTACTTGAAAAACTTATTTCCAATTTTACTGATGAATCCTTAAACTAGTAGATAAAAAACGACAAAAGACTTTCAACCCTTTTCTCACCTTCCGCCCACCGTATTACACATTATAAATCTTGACCTGATGCCAATCCCTAAGATTTCCCATTGGACCTTCGAAGTTCAAAGCTGGAGGAGAAAGCACATTGCAATCTGCAATCCACAGCCCAAACACTTACACAGAGTAAAAGTGCTCTGTAAATGCTTGGGGATAAGCATACCGGACCCCACCACTACCACAAAAATAAACTATAACCACCGACCGGCCACCCACACCCCACGGCACTCCCTCAAACATACATGCAATGTTTGCCTTGCACTTTCTCCGCAAATATTGATTGATGATAACTTTCCCCGAGGAGAAGGTTGATGGTTGATAGGAAATGAAGATACAAATCTTTGGACGAATTCGGGACAAAATGGGTAGCAGAGTTAAGAGCATTTGATATATTATTTATATAAAACTTTCTAAGCTATAGTAACCTATCAAGGCTGAATCGAATAGACCACGGCCACCACCAACACTGCCACCGGGTAATGTAGGAAAGGTCACTCGGGAGTAAATCCTGCCAACTCGTGTGTGTATATATTTGCTCATTGTGTCTTTCGTCTAGCATAGAAACCACCACCACCAAAGCAAAGTGGGTTGTTGCTCTCCAATTGATTTATCGCTTTGGCTCTAATTCCCAGCCATAAATAAATACAA
Source organism: Agrenia bidenticulata (assembly GCA_034694785.1). Lineage (NCBI taxonomy): Eukaryota > Metazoa > Arthropoda > Collembola > Entomobryomorpha > Isotomidae > Agrenia > Agrenia bidenticulata. The sequence continues at coordinate 47,538 of JAQFYM010000487.1, read as the reverse complement.
CTAGCACTTACTCACCTATTACAATTTTACTGCCTTTCCGAGTCCCGTCAGTGTGACCCATGAATGGACATCTAGCCTTCGTAGTAGATTTCCAGATTTCAGATTGAACAACCCAATACTTTTTGAAGAATGTATTCGTCCTTGTGATGCCTAAAACCAAATCGTCATTTGCTCTATACTAAACCTCATGGCTGTAATCTAGCAAGTAGATGGACCCAGAAAACGTGTAAGGTTTAGCTCATCGTTCTTCAGGAAGTAAAAAATCAATCTTAACTTTCATAGCGAATGGCCCACATTTACGCCTTGGAAGTTAATAGGATTTCCTTGTTCAAAGTTATAGCTCTCTTTCTCGTACATTAATCTCATCAAGGACTCCATTTCTATATGACATTTAATATGAAATGAAGACGGAAACTAGGGAAGAGAGCGTGAGGGGTCAGAGTCACGAAACCTAATTTCAAGATCAAAAATTGTCTACTGAAATAGAATAGATTTTAACGGGCACACGGGCATTCATTGAGCCTTACGTCATATCATACACCATGAGAAGTAACATACTCTGTTGTCATCACATGTACACAAATATAACACGATTATTAGTTCAAGGATTTGAGGATTACTCGATTTTTGGGAAGAACGTGTCATTTCGATTTGCTAATACCCTCTCCTACCAGAATTCGGATATCCAATACAATTCCAACTCCTGAAAATCACCCAGCTCTAAAATGCTAATAGTATGAGCTGAAGAATTCCCAGATTCCTCAAACCCAACCCACATTTATCCAAAACAATGGAATCGTATAGATTTTCAACTTCACAAATACAGAATAAATGTTCCGAAGGCATTTCAAAGGGATCTTGATACTGGTAGGTAGGAAGACCATTTAGGTCTGAGGATTCTCTGAGCATTTTGAGAATTTTGAGAATCCTAACCTGACAAAGGGAACCTGGTCCACTCAGTCTCTCATAGTTAGTCCATAGATTACTTCATCGTTTGTTAATAATGCCCGCATATTGGCCTAGGCTCTGAATTCTGTCTATAAAGATATTCCCGGATGTCTTTGAAATACTCCAGGGATATTCCCGGGTAGTTTATTCCCCGTCTGCCGTCTGTGTGTACACCGGTATGGGGTGATTGGGTTGATTCAGATTTTAGTTGAAGGTTAGTCAGGCGAGACTAAAGAGTTGGGTGGATGCGGTGGGAAGGGCAGTTAAAAGGAGATTACTTGAATTATCTGTGGACTGGAAAGAGCAAATGGTCCGGTAGGCCCTTTTCTCTGAATGGGGCCGAGAGGTAGAGAAACTCAGATTTGAATGTGATCGATGTTAAGTCAGTTTTACCCGAACCTTTCTCTCCATCTTTCTTATATGACTTGGCTTGTACTTTCTAGGTAGGCTTTCAAATATTCTATACGAAACGGGAGTATTCGGTTGGGACATGTTTGCGAGTTTTGCGACTATTGGTGGAAAAGCTTTAGTTTTCCAAAGGAATGCACAGGGTGCTTTAAATGGTTTATTTTCAAGGGCAAATTAGTATGTGCTAGCACCCTAGAAGGTGTCAGAGCTTTATAGAGGCGTATATCATATGTATCATGGCCTAAATATTAAAAATAAATAAGTGCAATTCTAAAAAAATAAGTTGTGAGTACATTTCCATAATTTAAAATGGATTCTAAAGAAGTTTTTATACCAATCGAGGCGGAGCTTTATGCTGATTACGAACATTGCGAACAGAGGCAGAATGTTATGCTAAGGCAAACTTAGAGTTGTTAGAAATTGTTAACTTTCATTATTCAAATTTTAAATGTCAGAGTGGTACTTTTGATGAGTACAAATGGTATATACGATACGCCAGGTTGAAACGGGCATCTTGATTTTGACAACGTACAATAAGTATGGTCACAGCTTTCGAAACTATTATTCGAAATCCCCAATCTAGTTAGTAGAATGACTGATATGTCTGCAAAGAATCATGCCTCTACTATATTTCCAAAAATTATCCTTGCTAACCCATATACATAATAATAAAACAGGAATAACTTACATTTTATTCAAAATCCGCCTATAATCATCCACCTACTGCTCTACTTTTCCCCTCTTGCGCCTTTTTTTCTCCCCTCGTCACTTCGTATCAATCTGACTTTCTTCCCTCATCCCAGATCAGAAGAAACGGGAGGTAATCCCCATAAATTCCGGTGTGGCATTGTCGGGAAAAAAATGTCACAAATTTAAAGACCTTTCCACCGGGGGGATCTTTTTATCCCCAAACTCGGAACACTCTGAAGCAATTTTGATTTAAATTATGCAACAAAGACTTCTGAGGCCCTTACTGCGAAAAGTGCAATCAAAAGTAGATATTTTATAAAAGGAAGAATACTCAGAATAAGGAGGACAGGGTAAGATTTATGACTTGTAATACATTACTTCACTATTATCATTACGGATTATAATACAGAGGAATAGAATAGAGTGCAGAGACTAAAATGACGAAAGGAGTTGGTGGTGGCAATGGTGATGATGATGATACGACTACCAATGATGATGATGATGATGATGATGAAGATGAAGATGAGCATAGGACATTTTAAGATTTTTTTTTCAGCTCAAATTTCCTCTATCCGAAGGACTTAGGAAATTTGAAAAGAACTTGAGATTGAAAAGTTGGAGATGGTGAATGGAGGTGTAATTTATTTTCTATTCAAATAAGTTATGTGGTGGTGTTGGATTATTTTCTCCTTAGCTTTCTCCCCTGTCATCCTTTACAATATTCAACCTAGTTATATTATCATGGAACAGGAGAAAAATCATTTCACCCGTGCTCAATATCATTTTAGGAGACTATAAAGGTGACAAGGGACAGCCATCCGGTTTATCTTCTGGTTCGTCGGTTGACTATAAACTATTGCGGAAGGGAACCAATGGACCAACAATTAATGAACTTCATAAGTATACAAGCTTTCACGAAGCATCATATTTTTTTAAAAGCTTCGTTATTAATTTCACAACTAATAGAACTGTCTATGAAATCCATCCTATATGTCCTAAAAACGCTTTAGACTTTCAAACGCCTCCAAACGATTGCAAATTCCTCTATACGGTTCTACGAACGCTGGAAACTGTTTCTAAATGCAAAGAACAACTGAGCACTGACTGGTTACAGAATAAAGAATATATTTAAAATATAAACTAGTCACGTAGACTTACAATTAACATAAGAAACCGGAGCTGACTTTACAAATGTTCTGTAATTCAAGCCAGTCCCTGTAGTAACAAATATACAAGTCATGCATACATGAATGACTAAAATTAGATTGTTTAAATGCATATAGAGGATACAGAGTTTAGAGGTTGCTGCACAGTACTCGTACCTGTCACAGCTCATATGCATGAATAACTTAATGTGAGCAGAACAAGACCAAAATTCATTAAACAGGAGGGATAAAAATCCCTATAAGAAACTCAACAACTAGATGATCTGGACGTTAAGTTTATGAATGTGTGGAGCGTGAGTTTTGTGACATGACCTATTAGTTTTAAGGAAATTCTGCAGATAGAGCAAAATCCCTCCAAAGTAAACTAATATCAAAGTGAGCATTGAAAATTGAAATTGAATTGAAATTGAAATAGAGGGGAAAATTCGCCAAGCCCTGCGAAGTTCAAGATCCAAATTCAGTTTCAACTTATTCCCCTTCGAAATCCTCTAAATCTTGAGTCAGGAGTTGACATCCCCTCACTAAGAAAATGTTTCTAGGTATCTAGGTGACTTGAAGAATTTGCAGGCTGGGAAAAATGTAGGAAAGTTAAGAAATCTCCCGAGACTTTTCATACACTTCGTCTTGTGGATTTCCGATGGACTTTTCACCAACACATGGAACGAAGGACTAGCAACCACCTCACTACTTCCATCCACGTTAGATAAAAGAACGATCTTGTATAAGTTGTATCGTGTATACCTGTACTCCTCGACTTGGCAAATAATTTGCTCAGAGACACACGGCGTGACTCTGCCCAGAGGAAGTTGGCTTTCTCTCTAGGCCAAAAAACAGCTTCGAGGGCTCCTTTAAAAATAAATGCAATGCATTGACTCTGTGTAAACATTAATGAACTAAACACACACGCTTTGCATTAATAATTCCGTCTGAAATAGCTCTGCTCTATTTGCCATTATTCCTCAATTACAACAGTTGACATGGCCATTGGATTTGCTGGTACCGATTTCCCTCACAGGTGAGTGTTTTATCAGAGAGAGAGAGAGACAGGTAAAAACTGAAGAGTCTGGAGACGTCCAAAGCTTCATTTGGAAGGTCGTATGGGGCATTGCAATCAAAAATAAACTTCAGGCTGACTTACTCAAATACTTCAGTAACATCTTTGTTAGACGTAAAAGAAATCTAAGAATTCTAAAATTCTTCTACAGTGTTGAGAGTCTACAAAAGAAGTAAGAAATGGAAAGCCCTCGATCGGTCGAATGTGATGAAAAAGTTTAAAAGAAATTGTTGTTCCATCTCTCTTCATTTCCAACCAACGGCTGTCCCAGTTCATTTGGAAACGCTCTTAAGGGACTTTAAGGTGAAGTGTTATTTTTTTCAAAAAAAAAACTAAAACAGTCCCACTGTCCCACTGCTTCTGGCCAAAGTTTCAAATACAAGTAAATGTTTGTGAGATAAAACTTTGAATGTAAAAAAACGTCTCGTATTTCTTGTAGTCGAGGGGGAAAATTCTAAGTATTTCCAATTCTTTACGCATAATTCTCTTGTTATTGGTTCGGTGTGTTGGAAATAGAAACTGAGCTAATAATGATAAATATTTTAAAGGCTCTTGGGTAAGAGATCCTTCCCAACCAGACTCACCTGGTAACTTATGGTTTATCCTGTACATTTTTCGAGGGCAAGTGTTCCATTTGTTAGATTTTATACAATGATTTTCTAACTCTTGTAATCGCCTTGTTATTTTTAGAGCTGTCGATGCTGATATTTTATACTTCAAACAAGAACAAAAGATCCCACAGCAGCAATATCTTCTCAGTTCTCACAACTTTTACAAAACAAATTCATCCTGTTCTATAAAATGATTCGAGCATTGTCCACTTCAACAAGGATAACCATATTTTTTACCATTAAATATGAGCATCGAAAATTCTACATATTTAAAAATAGTTAGGTGTCTGATTTTGTTTATATTTATCTGTTTCGTGATAGTTACTATTTAAATGGAAACTCCTCCTTCGTAAGAAAATTTCATTGAACTCATTATTTCCCACTGAGACATGTAAAAGTATAAAATACCCCCAGATGACCCAGACAGATCCAAGAAAAGTCTTATTATCAGAGGGAAATCTTCCCCTCTGATATTATTATATCGATCTCTCTAGTCCTGTCCATTTTCCTCCTCTCTCCATGCGAGTGGAAAGAGTGCCAATTTTTTTTTGTATCATTTTTTTTGTATGTATCCCAAAGCAAATAAAAGCTCAGCGTGGCATGAACCAGCTTAGAGTAATATCCTTCTCTATCTTGTTGAATGGGGAAGAACCTTGTCCAAGTAATATCCGGGTGTCCAGAGAGCCGAGGAATTCGGATTGGCTTTTGCAATAATACTGGAGGGTATAAATGTATAATATAAAATATATGTGTGTCTAGCAGGCAGGGATCTCTTTGTAGTACAAATAAACGCTTGGTATGAAGTAGAAGCAGCCCTGGAGATGGAAGATATTGTAATGTCATTGTATTTTTGTGCTTGTGTGTGAACTTGGTGAGAAAAATGTAACCCTGTTGGATTTTTAGACATTTTAGCCTGTTGTGGTTTAGAAAAGTTATAGAGTTTTTTTTCCCTTCTTGACTTCACTTGACTCCTCCAATGCTCTGTTGTTATTTCTATTGTTTGGGAAGTAGTGGGAAAGAAGGGGAAAGTTAGAATGAAGAATCAAGGGAAAATAAGTTGGGAAAAAATTATTTCGGAAAGGAAAGTGAATCTCACATCTCGGCTGGATTTTCAGCGCCGTAGTCGTGCCTTGGAGCTTGGAGCGATGGTTATAATAATTTCCAAGATTTATTGAATTATTTTAGCTTAGCTATTGTTTACACTTAATTTTTTATATTTTGTTGATTGACAGTCGTATTATTAATCAATACAAGTTGGAGAAAAGAAGGGGAAACAAATATTATGCCAAAAATATTTTTTAAATGAATATTTTGCCAAACTGGGAAGAATTTAAATTGTGGAGTCTTTTAAGCTTGGTCTATAGTTTTAAAGGAAAATGTGTACCGGGGGTCTTTTAAAATATAGCTTGGCTTGTCGCATTAGTTAAAGAAATCTCAAGATAAATTCTCCTGGTTACTTAACCCTTAAAGTCAGTTAAACCTTTCTGCGTTCAATTGCGTTTAAGCTACTACCTACGGCCCTGGAGAACTCACGCCAGTCCAACTAAAACACACATCCATGGGAGATTTCAGACACATTACACACCAGATATTAAAGGCGTGCTTTCCCCGTCAAAAAATAATAACTCGGAAAGGGTGAAGTGCAATAAATAATATAATGTTCCTTTGTGTACTCCCATATAAATAGATTTTCTCCACTGTGTGGATTATTCTGCTACAGCTACAGAACACAACTCTAGAAGCTACAAGCCTCGAGCACACATATAAAAACTTTAAGAATGTTCGGAAGTCTGGATCAGAGACGAAAAATAATATATGTACATCTCCAGGAGCCCAACAAAAAAAATACTAGAATGGATTCATGATACGGACACATGCATACAAAATATTATAACACGGGAGAAAATGCACAGATACACCTAATAATAATAATACTATTGCGCTAGGAACCTCTACTTTTATGCATATAGGACAAAGGGGAAACAGGGCTTTGTACAATTTTTCATGCATGTATATAATAATAATATTATTATTATTATAAAGCCTGTTTATCCTTAAAGAAAGCTACGTGAAATTTTTGTATAAAGGAATAAAAATACAAAGTGAGGGAGCGAGGGCTATAATAGCCTGGGGCAGGGCTTGGCAGAATTCGTGCAATTGTTATAAGTGAAACGATAGGGCTTGATCCTCCGAGTAAATTCATCAGAGGGAAATCCTATAAGCCTTCGCCGAGGCTATTTATAAATTTGAAAGGGTTGACTCCTTCTGTAGCCCAGCAGATCTGACAGGAGGGCCAAGTGTACTATTTATATATATATATATATGTGCAGATTGTAATTTATTATCCTCCCAACAGTCCCTTTTCAGACTTTTGATGGATAAAGAGCCTTAAAAAGGATTTCGTTGGGACTGTAGAGCTCTATGTAGGATAGTGCACCTCGGATCGCTTGATGTTTGTGTGTTTATGATGTTTATGAATTTACAGGGTGTGCGGGGTTCACGGTTTCAATTGTTTTAAATTAAAAAACCGAATTACCAATTCCACCGTTTTCTAGACATTCGTTTCTCAGGTTGAAAATGCCAAATTCCAAATTTCTCAAAGGGCAATTTGGTAACCTGGTGGTAGCTTGATAGACTGGATAGTTTTGAATGTATAAGTTAGGGATATTGGTGATATCAGACCCTGTACTAAATCTTTAATGATATAACAGAAAAGAAGCACAAAGAAGAACATGGAAGAACTGTCTTGTGATAATAAAAATAAATACAAATTTAGGAAATAAATGTCCCTTTGCTGTTTTGTAGAAAGCAAGTTTTAGTGGTCGTTCAGCAACTAGAGGTTAGCTTTGTGGTCTGCAATAGCCAATAATGAATAGAGAAAATAGAGCTTCGGTCATGAACTACGTAGACCCATTGACGATCTTGAGATTGCAAAGGACATTAAGCAGTTGCAGTTGTTGATATATTGTATTGGTATATTTTTATTACTGATTTGATAATATTGGAAAAATCTATAAATTAAGTTAAAAGTATGAAGTGTAGATTTCTCCCAATTGGATTTCATAGTTCATTGGCCAATCTCCAGAAGGCTTAGTATTCTACAATGTTCAAACTTTTAAATTAAAAATTCATTAAAACTATGAGGGACTCTAGAAGGAATAATTAGAATTAGCAGAATTGGTCTGAATTTTTAACCCTAAATCGACTATTCCGTCCTCATTTGGACCTAGTGGGTTTTCCTGCACCGCTAAAATCATTTTATAACTTAAGCTTACATACTGACCCGAATCAACTACTTTCTCAAATCTGTCAAATTTGTGGAAAGGAAGTACTGGGAGCTTCAACGTTAGTTCAATCTGTAAACAAATAGTTAGCGATTGATACAAAGAATTCGAATTTCTAAATCTGTTTAACATTTAAGTTTCCTAAAGTTTTTGTAAGACAAAAAAAATTACATTTTTGGATGTAGAGGTAAGTTGAGTAGTGTAATAGTACTTATCCGCTTCAGTTTGACCTCCAAGGAAAGTCATCCACAAACAAAATTCCGATCTACCAAACACTGAGTGCACCAAGAAGTATTGACCGTTCTTTTCACAGAGTACGACAGAACATCGGAAAACTGAAAGTCAAATTATTATTCAGTTTAGATACTTGATTTTGACTTGTTTGAGAACAATGGGGATGATTTTTATTTACCATTTGTCAATGTCTTTAAGCTTGAAAGCCAAGATAATTTAAATTCTCCATATTTGTTAGACTCTAATGTTGGAGTTTTGTGATGACTTTTTAAATGGTCCAAATACTCCCTCATCTCAAAAGACTCAGCTCTGCAGGGATTAGTTCTTATATCATTACAACGAATAGGTCTGAAATTAATATAAAGTTTTCAACATGAAATATAAATCAACCCTGGGCCAGAACACACCCTGTGCCTTGTACTATTTCCTTACCGATATTCACAGAGTAACAAATGCTCTTGGATTTCCGTAGATTTTATCGAAATTTTGCAACCGGATTCAAAATTAGTGCAGGCCAGAGCCTTCAAGACTTTCTGAGCCAGTCGCTCGGCCAGTCCATTTTTTAACAATCTATTATTCCGGCAGATTCCACATTTGTTGACCTTATCCGAACAAATCCCACAGATGATGTGTCCATTCTGGCAGCTGTGAATTGGGGATACTGATAACTCAAGACAAATAGTGCACTGCAATTCTACTTCTAAAAATTTTGAATAAGTATTCTCCATGTTTAAAAAACTTTTGTCTCTTAGAAAAATATTGTTGCTACAAATTAGTTCAGTTGTTGTAATAATTGTTTTAAACCAAAAGTATTTTAAGGAGCAGCCAGCAAGTCTAGTTTTCGTAAGATCTAGCGAACAACTGATAAAGAGCAGTTAGACATTATACTTTTCATATATTTCATAAAACATAGGCCAGTGATGAAGTGCACCAGAGCATTGTACACAAGTAATAAGAATATAAAATTACAATAATAATAAGAGATGAGGTAGGAAGACTACTGGAAGTGCATCAGTACTGCTGGACTTGACAAGTCAAAGGAATCCAGAGTTAATCTTTAAATTGAATAGTAAAGTAGCATCCTCACAAAGTTTGGGAGTTTAGGCCTTCAAGGCAAGACAATTTGGGTAAGGGTCACAGTTCATTAAATTATGTTAATGAATAAAGGAGAAGGAAAATAAGAGTTTTCTAGTGAGATGGTCGGACTAATCATTTGAATCTGATGGTCCTCCTTAGAAATGTAAATCTGATTCATTATCAATAGATAACATGATTGTTGGGTGTATTGATAAGTTAAAGCAACAGAGATTCTTTTTGAGAATTTTTCGTATTTCCAAAATTATTTGGATTGATCTCCACTGCATGTGAAAAACCAGCCTAATTTTGTTAGAGCAAATGTAAAATATATGGTTTAAATAAAGGCAACAAATACAAACATCGTATTAAATCATAAATGCTAATTGTAAGTTCAAAAGACCCAACCCCAAAATGCCAGTTGTAACTCTAAAGCTAAAGTACACTTCAAAAACGATAACTTGATCCTAATGACCAGCAATTGTGCTCATGATGAAAGAGCCCTTAAATCCTCATACCGTTTTCATCCATGAAATCGAGAATCGAGCCTCCATATCATGTTTATAGAGTTCCTTCTTCCATCGAGAGAGTATCGTTACCATTGACCATATCATGAAGACCAATTACAGCTCGTCAGTTCCAACCATGAACTATCAAGTCTGGTCTGTAAAGATAGTCTTAACAATTTAACACTGACATTCAGACGATTCCAAAGATCAGGAGCGGCTGCAGTCTCATAGTGTATTGAAGCTTGTAATGTTAGAAGGTGTGCATAAAATTGACACGGTAAGTTTTAAAGCCTTCAAAGGGTCTGAAACATAATTTCTTCAAAGTAAAACGTAAGCAAGGGATTTGAAATGTTGTAACTGTTGTAAGATCAACTCTTGTAGGCTTGAGGTAACAGTTAACTTTAATGATATCCTTCGGGTCTTGGGTAGTTTAGAACGGATGGAATATCGACTTTAGTTTGAGGCTATGTTTACTTGATGGAGGAGATTATTATTGTATACTTTACATCTCAAGCGAGAGTTCCGTCATGTTTTTTTATGAACTTACTGGATTTGGAACAGTAGTCGTAGTGCGCTAAGATTAGCTCGTAGTAGTTTTAGAAATTCCCTAGTGGCTTAATAAGCGATGGATTACTTTTAAATGATTCCTAACGTGACTATATTGAGTTCCATGAAGTTGTTTTTACATAAACTTAATTGAAACACATGCAATGCAACACTTCCCACTTCTCTTACACTAACAATTACATGAACGACTACCCTACTAACTTAATTAAACACCGGAAGCTATGAAAAACTTAACAGTGTTAGATACCGCCTGGGTTAAATCTCTTACCTGATATCAGGGAATAAAAGTTAACTGTAAGACTTTATCTCATCTAGTAAATATTTATTCCTCTCTTTAACAACGACTAACACTAACAAATAACTGGTAAGAGCAAGAGATTCATAGCTCAAATATTAACCATTTAACGATAGAGCCAAACGATGAAGGACATTATTGAATTGGCTTCCAAAGTAACCCATCATCCATAGGCATGTATATCAAACCATTATCACTGTCACATCCTCGGGTCTCCGAACCATCAAAATAACCATTGCCATCCTCGTACTCATCAAAGCAATCTTCATTCGTAAATGGATCCGCATCCTCACCGTCTGCGAGAAAGACAGAATCTAGCAGACACAAGTCATCCCCTCCATACAAGAATACTTCATCCTCAGAATCTGACACCGTTCCAGGTCGACCGCGGCCACCGCCATATGACCCCAAACTGGATAAGCTCAATCCATTCAATACACTGGAGCAACTGGCCACCGACTCAGCGTTATTAGTACGATTGCTAGGAGTTTCAGTTCCACCGCTTCCATTGGGGAGGTCACCACTGCCCTTTGATGACATGGTTGTTGTTGTTGGTACTCCGTTATTATTGAGGCTGGGACTTCCTATGGAAGCTGACGCTTTTCGAGCAGCCACTTCAGTCTCGATCGATTTCCTCGAGTCTAAAATCGGGATGGAGCTTCCTGCTCTAATCGTCTTCTGCATTGACCTCAGCCCCTTCAGCTCTTTGAGGTGGCCCTTCTCTTCGAGCCACTTTTGGAACCTTGAATATTGAATCTTATTTTTATTGGCTTTCCGATGAGGTTCGGAAAACAATACAGTTGTAGTTATATTTAGTACCTGATCATAACAATAGAATTCAATTCATTTTTCTGCCCCTCACTCAAGTTTCTGCAGTTTACATCATCTATGAGCCCCTGAAGATTAGACTCCAATAGATTCAGCTTCTTGGCATAACTCAATGGTAACTCCACCGGATTTCTTGTCGTTGATCCTTCCATCTCGTAAGGGAAAACAAGGCTTGTAAACTTATCTGGTCGCATAAATGTGTGATTGGAGACTTGACCTTTGACCAAAGGTATTCCATTAGGTCCAAGCTCAAGTGGCTTATTCCATTTCTGCACATTAACACCGAGAGATACCATGTCCAAATGCTCTTCTAATTTTGGATAGAAGGTGTTGTAAGGGGACAGGGTGATTCGACGGTTTTTGCTCCCGCAGATTACCGGTTGACAGGGTGTTAGAATATGGAAAGTGCTTTTGTAAATGTCACAAAGGATGAAAAATCTCCCAGCTCCTACGAATGAGATGTTTGAACTGTCCACAACCCTCACCACTTTCCCAACAGCTCCAAGAAAAATTGTACAGTTTCGACATTTCTCAATGAGGACGGAGGTGAATACACCCGGGACGTAGATGAACGAGCTGTTGCAACGATGAATCTTCAAGCACGTATGGTTAACCTCTGGTTCGAGATAAATTACTTGGTTATCAACCGTTGACATCAAATACCAGCTAAAAAATACAAATAAAACAATTCAAAATGAGAATTACATTCGATACAAAACTCTAGATTGAAATCAATCAATTCAATTATGGTTACCCTTTAGGATACAATTGGGTATTCCAGTAAACTCGGTTGAGTTCATACGATTTGGTCTTCTCCCAGATTCCAGTGACACATTCCACCACCTCCTGAGGCACCGGGGTGCTGGAAGGACCCCAGGGATTAAGTTTCAAATTTAACTTTACCCAAAATATAAACTTTTCCTTGTTTAAACTGTTTGTTCGTCGGTCATAGTCCACAAGCTCTGTGACCTCTGGAAGAACCATTAAACATTCTTCTAAGCTCTTAAACTCCCGATCAAGAGGGTTGATACTTGCAGCTCCCAGAATGAAGCTCAAAGCACTGACAATCTCCAACGGAATCCTTTTGTTGTCAAGATCAGCATTCCCATTGGGAACGGCAAGACTTAAGAATTCAATAATGTCAGACAAATTAGAGATGACAAATTCAGCTTGGATCAGTTCCGGGACGGACCTCTTCTTCAAAACGGCTGAACTCCGCGGTGACCCACCCCCACCGGAATGGGATCTTGACGGATGGATACTGCTACTGTTATTTAGTATCGGCCAGGGGTCATCCGAAGTTGGAGGACGACTAAAGAACTTCTTGTGAAGCCGAAGGTAGTTTTGGATGTAAAGGAACACCAGGAACTTTAAAGTGTCCACATTAACTTCCTCGAAATCTTTGACAGTTCCCATGCGAATTGCTTCACACTTAACATCCCAAGCGTTTTTAGTTGGACTGTTGATGTCCAGAGGCTTGGAAATGATGTCGAAGAGCCGGAAGTAACCCCAAGACAAATCCGTCGATACTTGAAGTTTGTATTTGCTCAAGTGTCCCCATTCAAACATGCTCATTCTGGGATAATATCCTTTCTTGTCCCTACAGTATTCAGCAACCTTGCGGAGTAGGTTGACAGTGATTTTAGGACATGGGTGCGGGGACAAAATCCCAAAAACGAAGGGCTCATCTTTGACCCAGAGAATAAAGTCGGGCATTTCTACACCTACGGATGATCCTATGGTAGTCCCCGATGTCGGTGGAGTTGTTTCCGTCGAAACTTTATTCAGTTGGAAAATTTTCTGAGTTAAGCTTGACATGGCAAACTATGTGTTCTTGAAAAAATTAATTGAAGATCTAAAGGCTTCGTTTTAAGGTCCAATATAGAATTATTCTAAATTAAATAACAAAATTGACTCAGTTGACTGTTCTGTAGAATTTAACCAACTTTACGAGGTAAACTCTGACATGCAAGTGATTTCTGTCCAAGATAAACAGCTCAGAAATTGTCGCTGATAAATAAGCAAGGTTGATAGAGGAATGCAGGCTGACAGGGAGTTGCCAAGGAGCCTTGGTAAACCTTCACTTAGTCATCTACATATCCATCACCACTGGATCAGTGGTGACCGTGTCATATAATTGATTATATTAATTATAGAAAGCCAAAGATAACACTATCAGCAGGTAAAAAGATAAGTCCAACAATTCTCCTAGTATTTTAAGTGTACACTCAAGAATCCAATCGAGTATTTTATGTTCAATCCAAATCCAAGTATGTCAAAACCTCAAATCTGGAAATGGTTGAAATCCTGAAAAGAAAAATATAGCCCAGATACTATGATTGAGTGTATGTTGGACAAAGGTAAATCAGGAATGGGACACATTCTTTCCCCATAACACATATTCAGCTGTGGAAATGTTGATAAAAATGAGATGCTCTTGATAAAAGAATAACTTACAAGGAGGAAGAGGGCAGCGAGGATAAGAACCTTATGTCTCACACTCAAATCCCTCGGGAAATTAACACCGAAACAATCAACCAAGTTGAAATATTGGTCATACAAATCACCCCATTGTTTGCCCATTTTACCCACAACCTCGCCCATTTCACAAGAGTACAAGTCAAACTCCACACCCCCACTGATAAGGTAGACACACGAGTCAAGGCACCGACCCAGCCCTATGTTACAACAAGCCTTGGACTTGGAAGACAATGTCGACGAGTTTGATCTCGAACAGCCAGGGGCAATAAGCTCATCATTATCATTAATATGGACTTCTTTTCCAACGTTGTAGGATACCGTTGGCCCACCACTACTCAACTGAGACTTGGTAATTTTTGAGGATTTAGCATTAGCTGGGATTGCCATGGTTGCCCTTGTTGTCATTATTGTTGTTGTTGTTGTTGTTGATGATGTCAGGTCTGAGGTCGTTCTCACTGTGTCATCAAAAGTATGACAAGAGGTTGTTGGAGGAGGAGAAGATGAAGAAGAGTCACCAGAAGGCCCATTTCCTACTTCTTGATGGTTATTGTTATTGGGATTTTCGGGATTTTTACGATTATTGTCCTCCCTCCTTGTTATTATAATATCATCTGTAGTAGTTGGGGCTGCTGGGGTGACCGGTAGGTTCTGGTGGGACTTTGAATGCATTTTCTTCGTCGAGAAGGACTCCCGATTCCATTTACTTCGGAAGGAGCTCACATCGTAAATTCGAAAGATTTCCTTCCCTTGAGCATCTATGAGAGAGTAGTTGGAGGAACAGCATCTTAACTCTTCGTTGAGGAACCCTAGGGTCATCCCATTTTGGCTTACGGATGCCGTCTGAATAGAAGTAAGTCAATTATTATTTTCGTTTTGGCCAGGATTTTCCACCTTATATGTACTATGAGTTTGCTACACACTCGTAAGGTTCGAACATTAGATAGGCTCCAATTGTCGGTAATCTATTTCAGCGAATTATTATTTTACTTTTCCTATATGATTACTAATGTGGGATTTTACTTGGGTCTAAAAATTAATCTCAAACAGTGTAGGATTCAACATACCGCCCCCCTTGACTTATGATGTCAATTAAAATCTCAAACTCTTTCATTAAACTACGGTTATGTGGTGTAATCTTATCATGTGTCATTCTGTTGATATTGAATATGTAGAATTTGAAATAGTTTGTTAATAGTCATGCACTTTGTTAATAGGCATGCACTTCATGGTTGATTGAGTTTTAAGGAAAGTTTTAGAAATTAGAGAATGATAATACTATACGCTTTCATTCCTTCAAGAATGGCTTAACATTATAATGTGTTTCAATTTTCAATATCAAAATTTACGTCATCGATTAGTGAAAAAATCCTAAATTTTGATCATACCAAAGCCCCATAACAATCTGGGTGTCCATTCACAGCCAAAATCTCATAACCCGAGTGCCTATCCTTAATACTCATCTCAAACGGCTGGCCACATCCACCTCGGCAACAAAGCTTGAGAATGTTATCCATGGATTCCCTCGCTAAAAAAATTCGTTGTCCCTTCCCATTGAGTACTTCAAACTTGTGTTTCGAAATAAGAGTGAAAGCTATACGTCCAAGTTTTAAAAAAACAAGTATTTTAACAAAACGTTACAACAACTTGAGCGAAAAGCAAGCTCTAAAAACAAGGAGAAAAAAAACTAATTACGTGGCTCCTGCATCCTTATCCCTTGTCTTACAAAGAGATGATCCGCCGGTATCAATTTCTCCAAGCCGGGAGGACAGCTAGGAACTACAGGATAGAATTTCATCGTTGTTTTTTAAACTCCTTTTTGACAGTTAAGAAAACCCCCTTTGATTTCATAAAACAGAGAAACTAGAAAGAGTCGAGACTCAAGATCTCAGATCTCAAGTAAATTCTCAAGTTCCAAAAACAACGTAATATGATATGAGTCGGGTCGGGAACAAACACAGAGATTGTATGAGGGACTCACAATTGGCAGGAAGATAAACTACAAGGTCCTCGCGTCTTTTGGACTTGATGGAAGTAGTTTCCCTCTCCTTTCCCACTACACATTTATAGAAATAGATAATAAAAATACAACTCACACATACATTCTTTATAAACCAAAAGATCTCATATTCCAATATCAATCATTCGATACTTTTATAAATTTCCGAGCATCGGGAGAAAGTAGGTAACATTCGCAAATGTATGAATACAAATACACAGAAGAAATACATATATTTTTGTTTTAGCAAATTCCACTTTCAAACTCACAAGTCGGGTTCCCCTCGGGTGGTTGGGATGAGGACGACATGGCATGAAAAGAATAAGACGTGTCAAGTGTCGAACTATATTTCAAAATTTTAAACGGAAGAGATGCAAATGTATTTCTAATCTTGCTGGAAGCTGTGTGAATGGATTTGGACTGTTTTTTTGGGATGAGTTTATTTCTTCATAGTTTTCAGATAGCTTTTTAGAGATGTTTTGCTTTGAAAATTACAAACGCAGTGTGTAAAATAAAAGTTTGGAGCTTGTTTAGGTCTAACAAGTTGCTCTATAGTGTCTAATAAGTCAATTTTTTATGCTTTACAGTTTTAAAATTTTGTCAACTCCTAATTAATTAAATCGCATGGAAGTTTTTCTTGGGATAGCAAAAGTTTGTTCAGGGCCTCAAGTAAGTTTATTTTTTTAGGTTTTTAAAAATGGTATGTTCACTCTAAACGGATGCAAGTTAATTAGTTTGATAATTCGAAAGTTTTGAACAACCAGAGAACGTGAATAACGGAGAGACACAGACTTGGTATAGTTTGTAAAATATGACAAAAGATTGTTGGAGTGTTCAAAGTTAAATCTCAAACTGAATCAGAATTCTTCTTCTGCCGGGAAGTCGAATGAGGTGGAAAAGATGCCAATCTTACTATTTTTAGACAAATGTTATTGAACATTCAACGAGATTTTTTTTGTCTCCGTCAACCCTCTAAAGTCATGTTTTTTTTACCCGGTGTATACCTCGGTCCAAGTTAGTATTCAATGGGGACTTGAAAACTTCAAGATGACATTTTCAACCTTTCCGTAAAGTGAGGGAAATATTCTGTTTACTTACAGATAGCAGAAGGATATTTTTAACTTAGATTGGCAATATCAGTTCTTATATTATTCATAGCCTAATAGGTTTGCCCACACGATACCATATGTGTGTGCTGTGTGTAGGATTGAATTTACGGATGTTTTGTATTAGCAGGGACAGATGTGCTTAACATTTGGAACTTTAAATTTCATTCAAGTATTATTGGATGTAACATATTTCTTGAAATGGATTTTAAGGCAGCAGGCTTCTTCAATCAAGAATTTATATTTAGTTCAGTCATACTTCATGATTATCATGAATATTCATGATCATCGCTCATTTTCATAGATTTCATAGACATAAGCCTTGGAAATATGATCCACTATGACAGTTTGGTTTTTAAGATATTGTATTTTGATTTAAAGATATAGAATTAATCAATGGTAATGCACAATGTCGTAGTTATGTTTTGGTTGGACTTTGGACTGAGAAAAAAAGCCTTCCAGTTGCAATTATAATATTTCCATGTCTACCTAGAACCTTCTGTAACTTATACTTATAATTGTTGACACCCTAATTTTAAATAATTCTAGAAATCATTAATTCCAATAGTACGTACACTATTGCCTTTGATCTTAACCACTCATCTCATGATTCAACCATTCTTAGAAAAATTTGAACCTATTATTTAACACAGTTAAATACAGTGGAAGTATCTTTGAATTGGTAAGTTCGGAGTTGATAGCTCAATCAATTTTTCAGGAACTAGATCTTCAATGCAAATGAAGTAGTTAAATCAACCATGAATTACTGTCAACTGTTGAATAATTTCCATTAATTAGAACAAACATACTGGATCGGAGCCTATTCATCTTTGTCCATCGTACAAATACATTGCCATATGTTTTTAGAAAATTTTGTTATGGCTTTCCTTACAAATTAAACGAATTACATCCAACATTATCTAATCCTCTCCTTACTACTATTCGAATTAATAGTTATTATAATGAACAGGGCTTTAATTTTCTTATAACAGCAATCCGCTAAGATTTCCACAATTGACTTCCAACAACAAACTTTCAAAGAATAGCTATGGCTTCAGCGGAAGAGCTCGAATTACAGTTGGAGCTACTGGAATTCGCCTTAGAATCGGAGGATGAAATGTAAGCTACTAAACCAATCTCACCCTATGAATACTTCCTAATGCAAATGCCGAATCTCTGTACAGCAACTAAACCTTATAATCATGGTGAAATAATAAAATAACTAATCTTTAACCCTAAGGTTCCCTGTGGACCCTAAAATAGTCAAAGAATATATCTTGACCGTAACGAACGAATCGAATATGGCCCACATCACCGAGTACGATGTCCAAGTCTTCACTTGCGATTTTCTAGACTTTGAAGACAGCGACGACGGTGTAAACGAAGACGCAGTAGTTTCAATCCATCAAGTCTCATATCCGTCAGTTCTTCACTCCTTTCTGAGCTGCCGAGACAAGGCAAGTAGAAGATCCCTTTTGTTATTCGATAAGCTGAAATTGCAATTGGACAAGTTGAACTATACCGACGGCCAACGTGGAAGCGTGGAAGACCTGCATATTTTGGTTCCTAAAATAGTAAAAGAATTCAAGGCTTATCTACTCGAACTGGACATGTCTGTAATCTATCCGATGAAACACTTCCGCCACACTGTGTCAAACTGGACAGAGTCCCAGCGAATCGAAAACGAGAATCTTACTGAATTTGCAGATGTCATTGAATACATTCTGGATCAGAACTATAAGATTGTAGCTACTGAATTTATGTGCGTCTATAGGGATGTTGATGTAAGTTTGTAAATTACATCTGATAGAGTAAATCCTGGTGGGGGAGTTAACATGTAAAACTATGAATGCATTATCTGTCATTTCTAAAGATAGAGGTCAAGCAATGGAACCTCCAACAACGGAGGCAAGCGTTGAAGCGTCTTTGTATTCGCCGAGTGCTCAACACTGCAGGCCTTATTCTCAAGTTCAAGTGGGCAGTATTGCTGGGAAATCACACGCTTGGACCACTAAGCTCCATTTGGCACACAAGCAATTAGTTACAATTACTTTTACATGTGTTATTCTCCTGGAATGTTTGATTATAAATTATGTTTTATCTCTAAAATGCTGATAAAAAAGTTTTTTAAAGTCGTTTGAACAATTTTCTGAGTAAATCATATCCTATTCATATCATACCAACTTGTAATGGTGTACTTTTAAACAAGCACAGAGCTTGAACAGAGTCTCACCTCATCTAAATACGACTGAGGAGTTACATTCCTTTCATAAAACTTATCAGTACCAACTCGAGGACAGAAACCGCAGCTTCCGGTTAGATATCTGCATTATTAGTAATTAATTGCATGGCTAGCAATGACTAGCAAGTTTTATATAGCAACGGCGAAATGTAGACATTGGTTTCCAGAAATTGAGTTGAACGATTGAAAACTTTCATTTCTCAGGCTCGATAGCTACTCAGAAAAATTTGTTTTGTTGTTTTGCTGATATATAATTTCAGTATTTTCCATTCCGGGTTGTTATTGGAAAGTTTCAAGTTTCCAACTGCGTAGTCAAAATAGTTGATAAATACGACAAATTCTGTAAAACTGAGATTCCATGATTTATAATTCGTTCGAACTTGCCTTGGTGAGATTGGTATTTTAAATAACATTTCTTCGATTGTCTATCAAATCATAGTATTGACTTCCATATAATATGGTATTTACAGAGGTATGAAGTCATGTCAGTTGTCACAGGGTCCTTGGTAACCTCCACAGGATATATTGTACTACCTTATCTAAACATCTCGCCTTTGGAATATCTCTTAGCAGCTTTGGTGATTTACTGGTCCCTTTTCAAGCAATCATGTCCAAAGATTCCTTTGAAAATCACGGGAATAGTTGATGTAAACGAATTGAAACTGGTTAGTCATGCAATATCAGAATCAGCCTCTGTTTTACTAAAAAAAAATCTAAACATATTCGTTGTTGCAGTTTCAGACTCTCATAGATTTGGTAATATGTTTGACAACCACGGGTATCATGTACATTTTAACCGGAGGCAGTGGCACCTTTGACACTAGTCTACGGTTGGCCATAGGAGACCAAGATAAACTGTTTAAGTTGCTAATCATTACGTTTGCTAGAAGTCTTTCGCAGCTTTCGATGTTTCGATCTGGACAGAATTTCAGTAGTTGGTTCAAGGAGGAGTTGAAACGGCTGGACTTATTCTAAATACACCATAAAGCTGAAAATCTCACCCAACGGCCTTTATGATCGCCACAGAAACAGTTAATAAAACTATGAAATAAAGTACACCGGTTGAAGGCAGTAAAGAATTGGATTTTGCACTAATTCTAAGATTAGACTAACCTATTCCAATAGTACGTCTTAAGCTGTCGACAAAATGCTCAGACCCTCCTCTATATACGTACATCGTTCTAATAGAAGAGTTTCTCCAGTTTGGATTGCATGGGTGAGATTTCTTGAGTTATCAAAATTCAAAATTAATTCAAACGAGCAATGCAATTCAACATGAATACATCTAATTAAACTTTACTAGAACCACGAACTCAAGTCCCATTTGAAGTCAACCGTCACTACGTTGATCACTTACTGGATGCTTTACACTTTGACTGGCCTTTCTATTTTGTCTGAAATTCTTCCATTCTTTCCATGTTGTTCTATTCTGTTCTTCGCAATACCATTATGGACCACTTTGATTTTGAAGGACGAATGCGATGTACCCTCGCATATCTTGAAACAAACTATTCGATTCGTAAGACTCAGTACAATTCGAAATTTTCTAAATGGAAATAGGTAGGTATTCCTGACTAAATAGATTGCACAATTTTCTTCTTACAGTATCAATGCTATATTGATGTCGCCTCGATGGTTTTCGTTCAAATTATTTGGGTGGGTCTTGTTTTCATGGGGTTTTACCAGAAATTCACACCTTGGTTTTCATCCGAATCAGCGGATCAGATAACATTTTCACATTTCATCATGGTTTCTCTTGACTTGTTTCTTCAGTCTTCATATCTGGTCTTATTCATCCGAACGACAAAACATGTTATCAATCAGGAACAGAAACATTTGCCTATGTGAATGTCTAATGCCCGAAAGTTCGATGTCAAAAAAAAGTTTACCTTGAAAATAGATTTTAAAAATCGTTTAAATAAATCAATAATGTACTAAATTAATTGCATGTGATTTAACATCAATATTAAAACCATAATAAAAATATATTTACCATCTTAATCCAGTCCAGCTCAAAGAGCGAAAATGTAATATTAGTTATCACAATAAATTGACTAACAATGGAGTTAAGTAGAAAGCAGATTATATATGATTTCGAACCCTAGCTTTAGCTTATTTTCCGGTACCCCGAAATTGACCAACTACATTTTGGAATTCTCTCAAAATTTGGTCCATTCCAGGTCGTCGCTTCTTATCTTCTAGGCACTTTTGTGCTACCTTGTAAACTATCGTACCTTCCTCCGAAACTATCAGGCCCGCTTTAGAATCAAGCAGAGGGGTGATATCGTCATCCTCTACTGTTTCTTCAATGTAAGTCACAATATCATTCCCATCCCGGTTTTCGTCATACGGAGATAGTCCAGTTAGTACTTCCAATATTACCTTCATAATATAAAGATTAATATGCTATTTAAAAGCAGGTAACCATAGACCATATGCTAGCTTTAAGAACTCGTCATTACCACTCCAAAACTAAATACATCCATTTTGGGAGATATGTCACCACGAAAAGCTTCAGGAGCCATGTATGCGGAAGTTCCAAAAATCGTTGAGGTCAACGCAGAAGTTTGCCCAGAGGAAGAGAAAGATTTTGCTAGTCCGAAATCTCCTATCTATAAACCAACAAACAATCAAATAACAATTTCTGCTGCCATAAGTTGAATTGTTAGTTTCAATAACTGTAAATAATACCTTCGGTACCAGTTTTTCGTCAAGAAGAACATTAGCTGATTTAACATCTCGGTGGATTAAAGGCTTCTCCTTAGCAGTGTGAAGAAAATGAAGTCCTCTAGAAACGCCATACATAATGGAGATTCTTTTTTCCCATTCCAATGGAGGACTGTTATTCTGAGAATATAAACCATTAGCAGATTTAGGAATCGCTACATTCTAAATTGCTGATGAACCAAATAAAGTAATACAATCGTTTTAAAGTAAAATACGAAATATGAGTTCAATTATAGCACGGAAGAGAAAAATAAACTCATCTAACTAATTACTGCAACATGTTAGGAAGCTATAATTAATTTTATGAGATTGAAAAGCCGTATTTTTTCATCACGTAAATTAAATCCCAATGGACAAATTTCTTGTTCTACATGACTGTACTTTTGCTGTCTTGATACGTGCAAACTATATTAATTTCTGTGGTCATGTGTAAGTAAAACAGTAAAACCATTAGCGGATCTTCAAGTAAAATAATAAAACCGATGCAAAAGTACGCTAACTTGGCATGATAAAGCTTCCAGAAGTGATCCCCTCTGTAAATATTCATATACAAGGCAAAACTGGGGCCCATTGGTGCAAAATCCAATCAAAGGCACAAGGTTTTCATGTCGGAATCTAAAAGCAAAAATCTAATTTTCAACGTTAAACATCCCACTCCTACCAGCCATAATAACTAGTCGAAAGTATTTGTTACCCTTACTCAGACAAAACTCTAATCTCCGTCAAGAACTGGTCTTCAGCACAGGAGGCTGTTGGGTGCAACAACTTAATCGCCAATACAGTTCCTCCTTGTCCCCTCAAGTCCAATTTGTACACGGTCCCAAAGGCCCCATTACCAATACAAAATTCCTGATTAAAGTTCTTTGTCGCGGATTCAATCACAGCAATATTAAAGTCTACAAGATTGCCCCTCTCGTAATCGAGGTTATTTAATTTCTCCAACAGGTCCCGATATCCATCATCCTTACACTCGATTTCTCCTTTTTCCTGCGCTTTCCTCAAGACTGAATGATTTGACAAAGCGGGTATTACTCGAGCGGCAGGCCCTAACCCAGGTCGCATAGGAGGGGGAATGTCAAGTATTTCAGTGGCGACGTAATCTGCGGCTCGAAACAGTTCGCACAGGATTAACAGGTCAAGTAAGGTCTCTACAGTCGGTCTGATCTTTCCTGATGTTGACCACTCGTCAAAAAGGATTTCTCCACAAGCTTTACCTGTTTTTTCTCCACATGTTTCAACAAGGAAGATGTGCTCAGAATTGTATTTTGGTACTTGTGGGTTGATTTCCGATGGAATTGAACACATCAGCTTCTTCCAGCCTTCTTGGACGTCCAACAGCTGTAATTTTGAATCCAATAATTCAATGTATTTAAATTTTAAATACCATTTGTTAAACCATTTAAACTTCGTTACAGGACGAAGTATTATGATTTGAAATTGACGATCAAATCATAGGCTGATTGGCTCTTACCTGAGCTAGTTTGATCCGAAATCGGGGCGGAAGCTTTCTCAGTTCTACGCCCGTGTAAGCTATTCCTGCCATATGTGCTTAAAATAACAAAAAGTTTCGCCAAACTGTTTTAAAAATTAACTTTTAAAAGTGTCTACGAAATAGTTATTTGAATTGACAAGTAGATTTCCCGCGCATATTTCCAATTGGCCGAGCTGTAAAATGCGGGAAAAATCTTTTTACCTCTCACTGACTAACGATTTGTGATATACATTTGCAAATTGCTAGTTTCAAGAATTTAATAGACTTTTGGAAATTTCTGGAAACATTCCAGAGAAAAATTCTAAACAACTTGGCTTATTTCTGTTGAAGTAAAGTTTATTAGTTAGAAGAGAAAACCCCGGTGTAGGATCGGCTAACTATGGGCTCACAACTTGAAAGTTTTGTAAACCGTAAGTTTTATGATTTTTATCATTTATTTGCTGATTGTATTTGTCGAAAATTTAATGTTTGTCGATGGTTTAATAACAATTACAATTTGGTTTTTTCATTACAGGGATTGTCCAAATTATCACCTCGGACGGTCGGAATTTTGTGGTAAGGTTATATTCTTATCTATGTACTAAATCCTCTATTAAAAACAATCGAAACCACTAATATTAAGGGGATTTAGTTAGCTCTCAGTTAGCTGTCCTGTTCGTTTCTAATATTTTGTTTCTGTTAGAATCTTTGAGATGATCAGAATGATTTGTAAGATTTCATTTTTTCCCAATTGTTGTGTATCGGATTCGTAGTCAAAGTAAAAGTAGCGTTTGTGGAGTAAGCAAAGTATGCAAAAGCAACAAACAGTGAAAAGAGTAATAAAAAATATTTAATATCTATCAAGAACAAGCAATTTAAGGCAGAAAGACCATAACAATACACAGTTCAAACTATTTAAGTCAAGCCAGGATCACATCAAACTGTATTCTGAAATTATTTATTTAACTATTACCAAGTAATGTCATTTTTATTGGTTTGCAGGGGACAATGAAAGGGTTTGACCAGACGATAAATATAATTTTGGATGATAGTCATGAACGAGTTTATAGCACACAAGGAATCGAACAAATTACTCTGGGCCTTCATATTATTCGTGGGGACAACGTGTAAGTATCTAAAACAAAATCGAAGTCAAAATATTATGATAACCAAACCCTCATTTTAAATGTTTCGGCTGTCGATGTTTTAGACGAAATGCGAATAGAAAGAATTTTGGATGGTTTATTCAGTCTAGTTTTGTTTGTTTCCAAACAATCCAAACTTCTTTCAAGTTTTTAATGTTAAAGATTTAAGACCAGTTTATATTTTTGATATTACCCAGAGGTTTCAAAAGTGCTGATAAACTTCGAGAAGTTTGAAGTTAAAAAAGTTGACTTCTTGCCTTTTTAAAGCGAATCGTTAGTTTTATGCAATGAATAAAATGTCAACATAGTTTCTTAATTATCTTAATACATCAGTGACGTATAAGAGATCAGTCAAATAGAACCATTCGACCCCTTGATCCCTTCATGGCCTTCGTAACTTCTGTTGGTACAAATAAGTGTTGAAGATTAAAAAAATTAACTTCTAATTGTATTGCAAATAGATCTCGATTTATACATTTCAAAACCGTCATAAATAAATCTGAAGGTAGAGTTAGGTTCATACTTTTAGTTCTTCTGAAATTGTTTATTTGACTAATAATTGGTTATCTATACGATTATGGTGTATAGAGTATTCTCTAGCCACTCCACTAGCTACTAAATGTATCTGTCTGAAGCATAGTGGAGTTAATGTTATTTGTTTTACATTGCTCATGCCATTCACTCCGTTACTCTTAAGTTAGTTCCAGACACCGAACTACATATAAAGAGAAAGTTTCGTTCCTGTACTCTCAAGGCAGTAATTTTCAAAGATTGGTATTGACAAGGGTAAGCGTATTAATGATTAAGCTGTCAGGTCTCAACCTGAAAGCTTTCTCTCAGTGGTCTCTCCTCTTTATTTGGCAAATCCATGAATTTTTAAATAAAGGAGTGAGTGAGTGGGTTTGGTTACAGAAACAGATCCAGACTTTATCTACATTCTAGACAGATGCAGAGAGGGGAGATACTGAAATCAGTGTAGAGGTCTACTAACCAGTGCGTACATATGTGAGTAATAGTAAAGCTCTTCGGAGAACTCACTAACGAATGGTGTAATTAAGTTTTCTGAGTAAAATACGCTCTTTAAAGGCTCTGGAACTAAATCTTCAGAACCTTAGTCTTCTTTATCAAATATAAGTTCTATATTATTAGGCTTTCTCCCTCATTCCCTTCCTATGAAATCAAATGTAATGGCATGTGTGTCTTAGTCTTATGTAACTGTGTTCATGTTCTCTAGAGCTGTAATCGGGGAGTTGGACGAAGAAGTAGATGCTCGACTCGACATGTCCGCAATTAAGGCTGAGCCACTTAACGCCATCGTTCATTAGTCTAAATTCAATCTTCTTGACTCATCTTATCCCGTTCCTTTCTGCTTCCAAATCCATTAGTAGTATAGTGCCCGATTGTCAAACCCCTTGGAATTGGAATTTCCTCTATAGGATAAAAATGAGCCCACTATCACCGGAGTCCCACTTAGTATTTTTTTTACTATTATTTACTGCAACAATGCAGGCTAAAATTTACAATGTAACTCAATGGTACAATGGTAGGTAATAATAAACGAGGTTGATGTTAATGTAAAAAACACGGGAAGCAGTATTTTTCAGACTCCGTAGGACGACGAAGGAACGATTCGGGATTCCTTCTCTTTCCAAATTCTTCGTCGTTTCATAGTACTATTCATGACTCTGACCAGAGGAGAATGGACCTTCACAGCTTTTCAACACTTGGCTGATTGTTTGCCAAACGCTGAAGATATGGGTCAGCCAGTCCAGAGGGAAGTGAAATAGTGAACAAGGGAAGGTCGGAAGGCCGTAACAATCACTTCCAGACGTTTCAGAGTGTAGAGTAGAAGGGAGGGGTAAAATATGTTTAAAGAACAGGGCATTAGATAATTCAAGTAGCACAATAGCACCCGGTGCACCAATTCTCCCGAAAAGGATTTCCCATCCAGCCGGCCGTTATATTGCAAAGCATGCAATACAATAAGGTACTTTTTGAACTCCTCTCTACCCTTCAGCTCGGCCAAGGAGTACAAAGAGATCTCTTTTTTATTCAAGAAAATGAGATGAAACTATTATTCTTTTATGTACTAGGTCTTGGAAGTCGTCTACATGTGAGGAGTCTGTGTGTGTGGAGGTTGGCCCAGTCCTGAAAGCAGGAGGTGGATTTACAATAGGAAAAACCATGGGAAGAAACACATAGCAAATAGACGGAAAAAGCGAGTGAAATGAAAGCAGGAAGAAGAGAGAAAGTAAAAGATTTGGTTTTTTGGCCCAAAATAGCCTCCTATTTCTGCACACATTGAGCCATTATATGGAATAGAGAACTATGTCTTTAAACTTCTACGACTTCACGTTGTCTATTCTTCAACATGGACGGAAAGCGAGCTAATATCATCCTACCCATCTCATCTCATCTCGTTTACTTTAGTTGACTTTGCACAGTTGAATTCGCAGAGAGTCTTTTGCAAAGCAAATTTTACCATTTTGTTCACGGATAAAGTTTTCCTGAAGGGATGAGGAGACAGGGTTACAAGCTCCTTATGGATACATTTAGGTAGTTAAGGTTCTGTAAAGAAATAGCAGCAGAACTTGCGAGCAAGTTTACATGTATTCTGTGTAATATATGGTGAGGTAGTGCTACTTACTACCGCCCTGGATTCCTTACTCCTTGGCATAAAAGAGGTTAGTAGTAGTCTTATCCTGATGGGAGAAGTGAGATGTGGTCTCTGTACAATATCCAAGTTTGCAGCGTAGTATAGTGGTGGTGGTCCATAGTAGTGGTTTGAACTCTCAAGACTTTCTCCCTTAGTCTTACAAGAGTTTGGTCTTTTTGGTAAGAAGAAAGATCAGATGTGATGTGGATGTGGTGGATATTAGAGCTAGCAAATTTCATAGAATTCCCCGGATTATTTTATGTACATAGTTTCCTCTCCCGTAAAGTCTTTATTCTCCCAGTTGAGCTTAGAGCTCAAGAAGTATAAAAGAGTCAGTTGGGGAGAAAACGGGACATTGTAAAATAACGAAGGATGAGAATAAGAGAGATTTGGTTTTAGTGAGACTTTTGGATGAGCTGGGGAAACTGTTCAGGGATTCTGGATTTCGAATGGGTGGTAGTCATAGTCAGTTTTAGTCTAGACAAGCTCCAGATTGCATTTGAAATACAACTTACGTATAGTACGAGTTTTTGTAGGTATGAGGATAGGTCTTGAAGGAGTTTTGTGGTTCTTGGTTCTCATCATCCCAAAGGAAGTCACTGGGTTGGGTTAGTCAATATATCGTATGACCCCGGATAAATGAGTCCGGAAGCTTAAGGATTAAGGGAGAGTGATCTCTGAGTTTCGGGGAGGAGGAAGGAAACCCAAGTGCCCACTCTTGGAAGAATTAATTCCAGTTCTAATGCCGTGTAAATGGGTGAGAGAGTTTTGGGCCTGGGAGAGGTCCCTTTTATTCGGGACGATAGCAGAATTTTGGGTGCAAATGATAAACTATTTGTAGCCCCTACCGCTTTTTATCATTTTCTAAACTGCAATAAAGCCCTCTTTTGCACAAATGTAGATTTCAAAATCTTTGTTTAAATAATTAATTGCTTAATCGATGTGCTTCTATTATAAAAGTTGTAACAGATTTGGGGGTTCATATTGATAAGCTTCTTGTTATAATTGATACTACCAATATTTGTAGGTGTGGAATATTCTAATACATAATATATTTGAAGCGGACACAAAGAGCAGCATTTGTCTTAAAACTGCAACATGATTATTTGAACACAAATACTGCTCATCTTGAGTTTGTACTTATCCTGCCTGTATGATGCGATACCTGAGAAGAACGTGTCACTCAAAATTCAAGTGGAGTAGGTCATGAGCCAATAGCCAAATGCTTAAAAATTTGGAGATTTCGCTCTGAGCAAATCGTAAAATTGTCACACCTTTCAAGCGACTTGGTCAGAAATCCATAATTTTTGTGGTAATAGGCAAAAGTGGTTATTTAGGAAAGTCTCCTTCCCTATAGTGCGTGCTAATTTCGACTTTATTTTTCCCAAGGCTTGAATTCTGATTCAGAGTCTCACATACTAAATCCAATGGCACTGTGGTCGGGATTCGTAATTAAATGCACCCCGTTGAATCTTGTGTATTGTTCCCACTAGCAGACTATCTAGCTGATTGTTCCGGTACCCTTATGTACGGTCCTTGAGCTCTTGCTATGTAGATTTTATGGTAGATACAATATTCTCATCATGGAAGCGACGGACTTGTCTCAAGTCCTCCGGGCTGATCTTGAGTAGCCTATAGTCTTAACTCGTTTTGGCCCTCTCGCTAAAGATAAGTAGTCCACCCTTCGAAGAGTTCCAACAACTTCCAATTCCAAGTACATTTATATATTTTTTATGTAGGAGCCTTCACTCAAGAATCCTCGTCGTAGAATGTACCAGAAGCATCGTCTTGAATCCTCTCTCTCTCTCTAACGTTCCGGCTAAGGAAGAAGTGTCCAAATTTAGTTTTTTGGTGGATCTTATTATCTTCAGCAGTAGTCCCGTCACGTCTGGCCATCTTGTTAACTCTCATGTTCATCTTCTTTCCCTCACTTTCTTCCTTCCGCCTTGGTGAAGGAACACACACACTTGGTATGCACAATTCGCAAGGGTCGGAGAGGGTCTCTCATTAATTACTCTGTTCTATACACTACATACAACACCATTAGGAATCTTGACAAGCCATGCTACACTTGTCACAATCTACGAAATTATTATACCAACATATTTTTTCAAGTCATCATGGCGATGAAGAAAGCTAGGGGAAGAAATATTATTTAATGTCTTTTGGGATGGACTTTAAGGGCTAAACCTAGTTCCTTAAGGGGGAAAACCGTGATTGATGCATGAACCCCATTTGGCAAGAAAGAATTTACCGAGTTTACTCTCTCTTCAATCTTATTTGATCTAACACTTTAAATTTATACACTTACACTAAGCCAAATAAACTCGGGTACGAATTCCAAGGGCTTCCAAGTAATATGAAGGAAGACTCTGAGTCAATCCCTTAATGAAATGACTTTCCCTCCGATCTGTACGTGTATATTTATATGAGGGGATCAGGAGGTGCTATCTTGGGTAGCTTGGTCTAGCCCGATCTGACGCTGTATAGCTTGGTCGCTTATTGATTCACCAAGTGGTGTCTGTTGTTTGTGGTACTGTGGCCTACATTAGAGATGATAAATAATGCAAAGTTAGCTAAGGTTTTATTGGTTAACGAAGGAGCTGGAAAACAACACTGGGCTTATTCATAAGAAAGGTAGTGGTGGGGGATTGGGTCATCTTAGATTCCTACATCAAAGGCCTCCGACCCCCAGGGTCGTCGGTGTGAGCTCCGGGTCAGCAGTAAGCTATATATCTCCTATATAGTTTGAAGGCTACTCAAGTTCTAGTTATGGGGAACGTGTGTGTTTTCTTTCGCAACCATTTGGTAAAGATGAATCTTTGAGGGAGTGTGTGTCCCAGTGTTTTGTGTGCATTGAAGCTATTGGGCTTAATACTTCATACTTCATAACACATATTATTATTTATCTCGCCTCGTCTTGACATCCTTCCTTTGATGTGAGCTATGGCTTGAGAAGAAGGCTAAGTGAGGCTCTGGGTATCTACACAGTTCCAGAGAAGGATTGAGCACCTAGGAGCCTCTACTACTTGTTCTAGTATGGAATCGGAGTTGAATGTCCACCAAGCCAGTCCAGCCGACCATGAGAGATTTTCTTGGATATCATTTATGAGAGGAAAAAAAGGGAAAGAAATCTGGAGCTTCTTTTTTTTGTAGAGAAGAGAGCTAGCTGCTCTTGTGGAAATAAGGCATGAAGGATGAAATGACTAACCCATATATTTTTGGACAGGGTGGAAAATTCCGGAAATTACAGAGATGACAGCCACCAGATATGTGTTTATTACCCACATGGACACACCAGGGCGTTTACCCCACCAGAGAGTATTAGACTAGTACACTTGGAAAGTTATGGCTTTGTCGATGTCGATATTTCTGGGGCTGATGTTGATCGGTTTCGAAGTGTGGGGATGTCGAAAAAAAGATTGGGTGAAACGGGCTATAACGATGGATGTGGGTGGCCTGGTTTCGGAGGATAGGATTATTCTAGTTCTTAAAAAGGCCTTCAATTTATAGTGAATACAATTTTATTGCGAAATATTTCGATTTAAAAACTATAAATTTTTAAAAACAACCCTCTAAATTGCACTCAAAATCAAACCCAGTGGAATGCACAAATGGAAGAACTTTCATAGTGCCTTGAATAGTTGACTAGTTTTTCGCATGGGCTTTCTAAATTCTAAGGTGTGGGAACTAGTGGGAAGTGGAAAGTGAATAGCTATCGGTATCACAAGCTATTGTATTGCATATAAGTTTTAGAGGATGCTAGGAAAATGCAGGAGGTGCAATGGTGAATAAAAATGACCTCAGTGTCAACCCTGAAGTGCCATAAATCATCTCCAGCCTTACACGTACATAAAGGCCTCATTTTTGTGCACAAGTAGAGAAAATGCAATTTCTTACCAGCTAATCCCATCCCTTTGATATCCCTACTTCCTACCTCCTTTCCATCCTTTTTCCTTTGCCGACTTTACCAGCTTCACTCTTGTATAAAATAAGCTATCCCATTCATCATAATCATCCTTTACCAACTTATCTTTAGCGTATCATCCTCTCATGAATTAGGTGAGTAAGATATGAGCAGTCTGGAATCAAAACATAATCCAATAACGCATCACCAAATCCGTACCAATCAAGTCTGCCAATTGTACAGAAAAGGAGTTGTCATTGTTATCTAAAGTTGCAACTACAGCCAAAGTTACCAACTACAACCATGGAGTCCGTAATTATTAACCCGGTTCCCCGTCACTCATTCTTACTTGCCTGTCACTCAGACCCAGTCATCCTCTTTGTAACCCCTCAGCCTTTTTAAATAAATAAATACTAAAGGAAAGTAATTCAATATCGTGGACACTTCGACAGCTACCTATTTAGTCCCCCACCCTATGGTATTTCTTCACTTTCTTTATCTCCATGAGTTAATTCTTACCACCCTCGACCTACCTTTCTTTGTCAGGTTGGGTCGGCATTCCTGAGACCATATATATATGGAAGTATCTTCCCACGGTCCCTTAGAGTCAAGTTCTCCCTGTACCCACGGATCGTTTAAGCCGGTTTAAGGTAAGAGGGAACGAGGTCAGCCCAGCACCCACATTTTCTCTACGTGCAACACCCACATTTTTTCTACGTAGAAAATTACCAAATACCGCCACCGTTGCTACTAAGCTATACCAAGAATACTGCGGATGTGGAACTCTTCTCATCCGGAGATGGAAAGAATGTCAGGGCGTACATCCATCCAATGATCCAAAGTGAAGATGGTATGTTGTCCGTATGTACTGACCCGTCCCGCTCTTCTCTCAACTCTTGCATTCCAACCTGTCAATAATACACGGCTCGGGCATTCTCCCGTCTCCCTAAATATCTCATATTACTTTTTTCTCCTAGAATTTGAAATACGAAGGGGATGCGAGAGGGTCAGTGGATTTTTTTCTCCTACTTAAGGTTCCAAATTCGCATGAGCTGTATACAGAGATGATGGCATTGATATGGAAGGACGTGTGGTTCCGTGTCCAATATGTCTCATCTTCTCCTCACGCCTCTTTCATCATGTCACTTTTAAAGACTGTCCGTTTCATTTCAATTTTTCCACTCGTAGGACATAACAGTACCATGCACCAAATACTACCTTGAGGACAGTCAGGAACCTAGAGGTTCATGGTGTGTCAATTTTAGAAAAAATAGTATCCGAAGGACAGGGGAAGAACTGTTTCTTTGAGATTTAGAGAATTCGGAGGGACCCTGTATGGACTCGGGAGACAAAGAATTCATTTCGTTGGATATTATGGCTCCGAATTTCCTGTCATTCGATCATCCATCCGTTCCAAATAATATAGAGACGTTTTGAGACGTGATAAGACCAACTCTGTGCACTAAAACCTTTGAGAAGAGAGAGAGAGAGCTCAGAGAGGACACGAGGCAGTAGGACTGAGATGTAATCTGACTTGGCTTCTACTTCCTTTTGTTTCCTCTAATATGGACATGTATTCTTTTATATAGATATTTTTATATTTCTCTCTCCGTGTGTGTCTCTCTTCTGGCTCTGGAGGTCATTGTCCATTGGTCATGACTTCATGAGAACGGTTATATTTATGAGATTTCCTTCTCATCTCATGGTTAGAGGCTTGTGGGAATACGGTTGGCTTGGTGGGCTCTCCTAGTCCCTGAGAGACTCGTGCCGGAATATATTATTACAAATTGTACAGCTCCTCCAGGGTGTCTCTAATTTTCCTAGTTGGAAACATACATGAGAGGAATTACGATTAGAAACCCACACCTACCATCTGGAGAAACTGAAGATTAGAACAGGCAGGGACCTAGAAGCTATTTTGTAATTTCAGGTAACAAACCGGAGATGTTGGCTGAGTGCACTGAATTTTTAAATCGTTCATAATCCTGTAAGATAGCTCCAGGGACATTGGAAGCAGCTCAAGGAGGTTCTGGTCAGTAGCTCAACCTCCAGACAGGCTCAAGAGACTCAACAAGGAACCCAGATGATAGAGAGAGAGAGAACTTATTAAGAAAAATGTATAAAAAACCATACATACATTTATAAAAGGAAAGATAACTATCTCCACGAATCTCGTTCCAGGATACAGCAGAGGCAGCAGCAATTGTGGTAGACAGTCAAGAGCAGTAGTAGCTACCAGCTAACATGCACACTCGGCCAAAGAGAATAGAGAAAGCGAGGGATTGTGAGAAAGTAGCTAGTTGTTTCAGGGCCGTAATTTGTCCCCATTTAGGAACTCTTATTTCAAAATTATCCTTAAAGGTGCAATTTCGAAAGGACACTATACAGCTAAGAGTATATTGGTCTCATACTTTGTCTGATGAGTACGAGTACGACCCTGGCAAGTGAAAGTACAGAAGTAGGGAGAAAGTATATGAAAGGGCAGTTGGAAAATATGAAGATGATGAGATGAGATGAGAGAGCCAAGGATAATTTGTCACAACCACAGGAGTTCTTTTTTCACAAACAGACAAATCTCACAATTTGTAAGGCAACATCATCCCCAAGAAACCCTTCATATTCAAATATATATATATATTATAGATACATATAGATGGTATAAACTACCTACTAGCACGTGGTATTACTGGAAGAGAGATCACTTTCATGCCACCAAGAACCCTTCACATTTATAAAGTTGGAGGTGGGAGGGCCGGGTCTCTAAAGGAAATAAATAACCTCCGAATTTTTCATTCAAGAAAGGGGAGAAAAGGTCCATCACTTCCCTCTTGATTCTCTCAGCGTGATTTTATTAATTGCTGGAACGCCTGGACAATCATAATAGGCTTGGGAGGTTTGTACACTCTTCTTGGATGTTCGAGTTGGATCCAGGCTTCTATGACTATGTCACTAGTCACTATATTTTATATGGAGAAAGTGGAGTTTTATATTTGAATTTTCGGATAGGCTGTTCTATCTATTATGAGGGCATTTGGTTTTATATATTTAGGCAAGGGTTAGAGAGGGGATGGATTGTCTGGGTATTGTAGAGAGGGATGTAAATGAATAGATGACTTAGGGAGTCGGGGATAATATGACAGATACACGCACAGCCCATCATTTCCACTTTCTCCTTTGCCAACAAATCCAGGATTCAGAGACCTACTGGGTTTTGGATATGATTATTTGCTGTAGATGTATGCAAGTACGGGTGGTGGTAAATATCTAACATAGACCTTGGACACAGTTCTTATTTTGTTTCAGTAGGTTCAGTTGGGTTTTGGGGTTGGACCACCTTATAAATTAGAAAAGTTTTCCTTCTTCCGTTTTTTTGGAAATGTACTACTGAACTTTTACTGCTATACAAGGTCACTCGGTTTATTGAGTTAGGCATGACGAGACTTGCTTGTTTCAGTTAGACTCTTAATTAACTTTAGTACAATTGCTAAAAATAATTAATAAGTATTGTATAGTGGGTTAAATATTTTTATTAGTATTTTAGGACTTAAATAGGTTTCTAACTCTGTGTAGTAGTAATTATACAGGTTGTACTAATCAATGTCACTATCAATATTGCCTATGAAAAGTAATTCCGTACTTTTTTGAGATTTGTTATTATGAAAAGGCTGAGAAATGGAATTTAGAAATCTACTGACTGACTGGCAGCTCTTGAAAATTTGAATTATTCCATTCCGAGTTATCTCAGTTTAAAATATTTTAATGTGGATTACAAATTCTATAAACGAGCTACAGACAAATGCTGTGTAATCATCGGTGAGCAAACTATTTTAGAAATAGTTCAACTGTATTTATCATCAGGAAAGTTACGAGCACAGTTTTGCATGTAAATTAGGAATTTAATTTAAATAAAAAATGAAGTTAAATCTCCTTGTTCGCTTAAACCCAAGCTAAGTTTGACTACTAGATCATTTCACACAAGATTTATCCAGGGGTTCCATTTCTTATAGGCAAAACATTCATATGTGTAAAAGGCATTTGACATGCTATAAAATAGTCTGAAACACAACTATGGTCTCATGAATATGTTTATGCATAAGTTAATGTCAATGAGTGTTTATAAATCTTAATAGCCCTTTTGGGTCACACGATGATTTCTTGAGCGAGTAGAGAAACACAATAGTTAGCTCCATGTGAGTATGACCACTCGTTGAGCTTTAACCATTGACTTTAAAATTAATTGTTTTTGCAGGTTTTAGATTTCATCTCATGAATAGTCTGTGCAGGGTGTTCTGAATGAAATCCGTAGTATGGAGCCTTGTAGCCACGGAATACAAATTGTAATTACATAAATCGTTAACTTCTATAGATCAATCATAAACAGATCTACATATAAGGATTTTGATCCCCTGAAGATATTTTGTCAAGAAAAATAGGTCAATAGTTCTAAAAAATGCATTACTTGCCATTGTCTCAGAGAAAGTTATTATTTTAACACCTCTTTAATTCGATCATTCTACCGGCATCCCAATCTGTGACTTATTAATAATTAACTATCAAGAAATCCCTGTATGCATAGACAAAATTTTCAAAAACATCGTATTGATTATTTCTAAGCTATGTTTACAATTTAAAAAGTAATGGCCATTCGTTCGGATGACTATTTCTCTGAGTGAATGCACAAAAAATCTCTGTCAGTCACGGACAAGTAATTAAATCTGACACTAACTGTAAGTCTCCCAAAGGGAATATTATAAAAAGTTCAAAAACAAATTAGTCATACTTCATTATTTCACTTTATAATTTAGTACACTTTATAGAATTTAGCTCGCATAGTGGCGTTTAGGATCCCAATTTTCGACTTGTCCGTTTCTATTGAAATCTTTATTTCAACATCTTCTCTTACTGCCCCTACTGGTAATGGTTTTTAAAACTAAAGCATCAATTAAAATTAGATGGGTTAGTGCCAATTGAAAATATTAACTTCTATGCCAATGAACATAAACTTGCTTGTCAATCTTTCTTTATCATATTTATAGATAAAAGCTTGCAAGGGTTTGAGACAAAAATCATAACATAAGAAAATCGTTTTTCGAATCCGAACTTTACACTTTGGTCAATGGTACATTACATGTACATTACATGTCATTCACCATGAACCCTTCATTTCCTAGTCCTAATTTTTCTTCGTACAGATTTTTGTAATGATGGTATTTCTCTCCTAAATGTGCATGTTCCTTAAACCTATTACAACGCCACATACGAGCCTAGTGAAGTTAATAGGAGTAAGTGTTTTTAAATCTGTTACCCATATCGGTCGTAAGTATAGTATCCCCATCTGAAATGCATGTTTGATCCAAAGTAAAACTCCGCTCTGATACCTTTGTTTACAAGTTGAAAGAAAAATCAAGTATCTTGTGATGCGTCATAACTCATGTAATCTGAAATCTCTCTCTGAAAATGCAATGATATTATAACTATGAACTCTGTAGTTTATTAAATCAATGCCGGCCTAGGCTGATATCTCAAATAAGAAGCTTTTGTTTATCTAACTTGACAATATTAAACAAAATCGAAAATTGTCTGAATTCCCTGTCTTTGGATGGAATATAAAAGGCCGGCTCCGGCAACTAGAAAGCATCAGAAGAGTTTCAAGCTGCAACCAACGCTAACCAATCAACCCAGAAGCTAACCGACAAATCTCATCCTTCAACTTCAAACTACACTATTGTCAACAAAGGTAGCTAGAACTCCTAAGTTTGAAGTTCATTTGCATTGAAGTTGAAATTTGTTAGGTCATGTCCTGTCATGTAAATCTAAAATTTAAACACAATTTTTGCTCCATATTACAGATTCTACAATGGACCAGAAAGGACAGGACAACCGGGCCAATCAACTGAATCCCAATGCAGCCCACGAGGCCGGCAAAGCTGCGGCGCAGGCCAAAGCCAACCAGGACAATAGAGGTGTCCAGATAAACCCTAACAACCCCAGAGGGGGTCAAGCCGACAAGAAATAAAGCGGATATATTTTTGCATATCCCCATTTTGTGGTAATCCAATTAAAATTTAGTATGATTGCATAAATTTAGATCTTAGATTTTAAATTTATATGCAAATATTGGCTGTCAATAAAAGGGGACTTTAAAAAAACATTTTGATAAATTTTATGTTTATCTCCATTGGTGTTTTCAGACTTTTTTGGATTCTAGATTTAGAGCTCATAGATTTGCAGATATTGAACATTCTAATTTGTAACTGCATAAACAGACAGCATGAATTTCCGTTATCTTCATCTTTACTCCTTCATTCAGTACCATTTATTCATGCATCATAAAACCCACTGTTAAAAAACTTTTAACTTTTCCAATAGTAAACAAGCCCCTAGTTCCTATGAAGTACGGAGCTACGCACCACGAGACATTAAAGTACTATGACCAAAAATCAAGAAAATTTTCCAATTGTCCCAAACCAAGGCTTTGAACGCTAGAAATTCAAAGCCAAAGTGCACAGCTAGGCTTAAAAACTATGTTTGGTTCGTTAGGCCAGTCTAGATCTGCCTGTCTCTTTGTCTGGTTTATAAACAGGGCACCCTATACAGATCCAGTATATAAATTCGTCCAGAAAACTCTACATAGATGCATACCTTCTAAATTTTATACTCCAAGAATCCACTGGAACATTTTAGGATCTCAAGACCATCTCGTACCCATTCCATAATAACTTCCTACCCGCTGCTATACTTGTAGGTACACAAAGACCACGATGATAAACATATAAAGAAGATCAAGCTTGGTCATCGGGATTCCTGTTTGCGGAAGTCCTTAGAGAAATACACGAGGAAATTGGACCCCGTTCTGTACACCGAGGGAAGGGGAAGTCATCTTCGAGATGTGTCAAAAGGCATCCACACACAAAGGCACGCAGTTTCGCCAATAACTTGACCTCGTCTCTGTCCCTCTATTAACTCGTACCTCTGCCCTCTCCCTCTCATTTCCTATTCAATTCGTGTTCCTCAAGATACAATATCTAATCTTGACTCGTCATTTCTAGACACGAAGACGCGGCTAGTCCCCTCGTGTATGTATGCACCAAGAGCCCTATAGAGAACCAACCGAACCCGGTCTCTGAGCAAAGTAAGTCAACCACGTCCACCAGGTCGAGGACGTGATTTTACCCTCTTAAGATGTTAGCGTTACCGAGAAGCCTGCCCTCTCTAATCATAAGATATTATACCGTGTGGCATCTTCCTCATTATGACAGTCCAAAGTTCAGGAGTATCAGGCTTGGAATAACTGAGCTCGGTGGTGGGGGTTGTAGTTGGTGGTAGAAAGTGGGCTTAACTATTTAAATTTGCATGAATAAAGAGGAGAAAGATGACAATAATAAATACACAGCTTTGTTTACAACCTCATCCATACAAAAGCCCAGGGGTTGGGTTCTGCTTAAGAATGTTTAAAAGTCATGACTATTCCTTACAGGGACTCGTCTTTCCTTTAGAGATCCTTCTCGGTGTATTTCTTTCTGGGACTAAAAATTGTTTTAATGTGGCCCTTGTGAATTGCTAAATTCTTGGAAAGTTTCCCCTTCCTTGTGAGTGAGATTTGAGGGAGGAATCTTTCAAAGAATTGCAAGATCTTGGATTGTTGCTATATAATAATAATAATGGAGTGTGTAGCAATAAGTTCACACATAGGCAATGGAAGAAAAGTTTTGCCCTTCTCGGCTTTGTGTGTAGCAGTTAGCAGTGGCAACTAGGAATAGAGACGGAGGGAGAGAGAGGACCGTCAAACCGTCTTTGCAAAATGAGGGGGCAATTTAGCCAATTTATTGCAAGGACAAACGCTTTCTTGAGTATTTTTTTCATTCGGGTCTCAAAGGGCTCCGTAATATCTTGGTAAATGTGCGGAATATGGCCCAACTTTCTTTTTTTATGAATGACACTTTGTTAAAGTCAAGGAAGCATGGGACATAAATGTCCCTCGAGGGTTTTTCCCTCCTTAGAATTAGGTGTGGGCATCTGAGTTATTACTTACACTGAGGGCCATTTATGGGGAAATTCATTCATTCCATTTGGAACGGAATCTCTCGATTCCAAAGGTAGGAGAGAGAGACAGTATTGGGAGAATCTGAGACGACGAGGGGGCATCATCATGTCATGTGATATTATCATCATATTATACTTTTGTGATCTCTCTCCTTGTGATATCGTAAGTTGTCATGAAATTCCTACAGGGATCCTACAGGTATTAGATTAGGGAAAGGATTGTTACTATCATCGGCCATTTTTATTAGAGGATCTTTGGGGAAAGTGGAACTCTCTTTGGGTATTTGATTGTGACCGACAACAGGGTAATATTCTAATATTATGACGAGAGTAACTAGGATCGATTTTGTGGTATCAACTAGGTTCGGGGATGGATACACGGGAACTTTTTTGAGTGGATAATGGGGTCATAGATGTGGGATAGATTTCTTAATGTCCGTGGGGAGTTGATGGGGCTGGTCAATTAGTATTAATAAGTATTATTGAAAATTACTGGAACACTTAACCAGTTTTCACTGGCTGTAGTAAAAACATTTCATATTTAGAATCCAAGGACAAAATCAACTGTGACAGATAGCATTAAATGGGATCAGTCTACAAAAATCCAAGTTCTTGAGTAATAAATCCCCTACTAGATTTTTGTAATGTTTTGATCGACCGACCTTAATATTTATTTCCAAGCCCAACTTCCTCCAAAATCGGAAAATCCCATGGAGCTACTACAACTACAAAAGGCTTGTACTATAATATTATCTTTCCCCATAATTTATTACCATGTTCGCCTTGTATGGGATTAATAGCTGAGAAGATTTGTAACCTGCAGTAAACTCAGAGCTTGATCGACCACAATAACCATCCATGCTACAACTACTACCACTACTGTACTTAATATTGTTACCACCAATGCCAAACCGAGTCCATACTAGCTGAAGACGCTTTTAGTTTCAGAGCTTTTTCAGGGTCAGGGAAAAATGTAGTAAAATCCTATAAAACCCCTACAATCCTTTACCCACCAAAAGCCAGAGGAACTCTTGCAGAGTACGTACAGCTAGATCCATGGAAGGAAATCCCTCAAGCTTTGAATAAGTAACTTGACAATCGGGTCCGGGACGATTGTGCAGGGTGAGAAGAGAGTAAAGTGAGCATGAAATGCGGAACTTTTCTAAAGAGATTTGAGTTATTATTCCTAATGGTAAAATATTGGTTTCATTCATACTTGACGGAGAGACCCCGGTCTGTATAATAATGTATAAACTCTAAACTGGGAATCTGGTGGGATGTGTGGGAAATAATATTTATGAAAGATCAAGTCGGCTCTCTCTCTCTGGTGGTCTGGCTTTCTCTCTTGAATCCAATCGATAGGTTCCCTATGATTGATGACATCTTATACGACTCCAAGCACGAATCCTTTGGCTCCAACGTACACACACATTCATATATATTATATGCTTACATAGGCACATACACACTCCATTGAGTAATACCGACTTGCCTCGACTTGGCCTTCTCTATAGGCTTTCCAAAATATATTAGCACGAGATATACAAGCAGTTGTAAAGATAATAGTTGGATTTAGATAGGCCGTGGATGGTGGTTACCTTTTCTATCATCAAACTCTTTGGTATGAAATATGTGCGGGATTTCAGAGGAAGAGGGGGGCCTTTCCTCACCCGGAGTTTCCTGGAGAAAGGAGAGACTCAGTCCGATAAGGAAGGTGACTCCGATTCGGGAAATGTACTTGTGATCGTGTTACCGTTTTTAATTCCCCGTGTATCTATGAACGTGAGATTTCGATAGTGTTGAGTGCTGAGTTGAAATAGCCTAGGCCGTTTGGACTAGACTAGAAAATCTCACATGGCCCTTAGTATGAGATATATGATCAGGTATGTGGAAGGGGTTTCGGTTACGTGGTGCAAATAGTTTTAAGATCCATTGGAAATGTCCTGTAACAGGATCTGAGAGCTAAAACGTCAGGAGTTGATAGTTCGTGTATCGAATGACATCCCGTCCATTGGGGCCAGGAGGACAAGTCGGCGATATATTATGATTTTCTAGAATGTATACAAGGATGAAATGCAAGGAGGTTTGCTAAGGCTTTCGAAAGAGAGTTGTTGAACAGTCGTTTCTATATACTTTCTACATTTCTATCAATATTGGGTCCTTCTGAACATTGGACTGATACAAAGTCCAAACGTTAAAGAAAAGAGGTGAGGAAACACGGTTGATAGTTGGTATTGAATTGGATCAAATGATTAATAGGTTTTTTGCCCAATCTACCTCCGTACGTAGAGGCTAGATTGATACAAGCAGGATGTTATATGATCACCTTCACATGCGTCACACGGCATCCGCAGTCCTCTATCATCGGCCTTCGTGTTCCTCAAGGTAGGGCAGGAACTTAACGGTGTGACCAGTGTGGCTTTCTCCAGCCAGTTTTCTACTATAATGCATTAGGGATCATTGTGCAAAATTTGATGTATGCTTTTCTTTAGAGGATTATAACATTTTCCCATAATGATATTACACTAGGAAATGATGGAAAGCAGAGAGACTCGTGACTTTTTAGTACAAAATATGGGAGGAGATCGAGGAGAGATGTTTACCTAATGGCATTGCATGTCTCAAATGTCAATTTACTCCCATTCACTTAGCCATTGT
Organism: Agrenia bidenticulata; assembly: GCA_034694785.1. NCBI lineage: Eukaryota > Metazoa > Arthropoda > Collembola > Entomobryomorpha > Isotomidae > Agrenia > Agrenia bidenticulata. The sequence continues at coordinate 5,438 of JAQFYM010000487.1, read as the reverse complement.
TCGGATAGATATTTATGCACTGTGGATATTATGCAGAATTGTTAGGTTATATCTATTAGGTCTGCTTGTATTTATAGTTGGTGTTGGGATGCAAGAGTTTTTGTTTGCGATCTTTGCCCTTGGTTGGCTTTTTTGTAGTTTGAAGATAAGTGCCCCAGCTGGTTATTTTTAGGTGAGGGGAAATATGGGAGAGATTATCTAAAGTTATTTATTTTCAATTGTTTACAATTCCAAGAGCAAGTGCTACTTGTAATATTTTTAATACTCGATTTCATCGGTGTGCCATATGAACCATCTGCTCAAACTCATCGAAAAGTTTGCGCTGATGTTAATGTAATCTACTACACGCAATAATTAATGTTGTTTGTAGTCGTGTTCAGATAGCTTATAGATATTTTTATTCAGGAATCAGGTCAATCAGGATATTTATCATTTTTCACTTCTAAAATTGCTACTACCAATTTCGATTGTCGGTCAATATTCTAAAAATTATCATCCAAAATGGTATTAGCCAAAAATGTATAGAAAAATATAAAACGATAAATATCCTAAATAAAAATATCCGAACTGCATTTATCCCAAATTATAATAAAATTTTTGATGATGATGACTGGATGTTCTTAGGGCTGGGAAATTACCCGGTTTGAATTTTTATTTGATCATCAATTAATTAATAATTTAAAAAAAACTTTGTCAATTTCAGATTATAGATTACATAAGCTCTGTAATTAATTTATAATTGATTTACAACTATTTAAAATTAATATGCAATCTACTTGGCGTAAATAGTATTAAACTGGGGAAAATACTATTAATCAATTTTTGGGTAATACCATTTTGGATAGTTAATTTTGGAATATCAACCGCGCACGACCAATGCAATATCATGTGTGTCGATTCATTCGTATGTTTGACATATGACGTTCCAATATTTTTTTGCAAGATATCATACAAATCTACTAAAAATATGTTTATAATTAAAATAGTTAAGTAATGTTTTGTAGGAATATAATACTAACATGAGTACAATTTTAATAATAATAATGGAATTTATTCAGCACTATTGTTTCATAGTTTACAATTCATTTAGATGGATCAATCCCCAACAAAACAGGCTACTTGATCCATTCTTATCCTTTCGAGACAAATTGTAATTTTCATCAAAGTGTCCACCCATATCAAAATGTGAGGTCTGGTAGTAGTTGAGAATATTTTTACTCTTGTCTGCAGCCCTAAATGCATTTTTTGAAGGGTTTCAAGAGTGATTTATGAAGTTGTGTAACAGTATGGACTTCCTCTAGCCCTCCAAATGACCTCCTCCTCCTTCAGCCTTAGTTTCTATCCTCTGTAGTTATATTAAACTACCTCTCAAAGATTATATAACCAAGGTAGTAAGACTTGAAATAATGCTACTAAAAACTGGTATGTATACTTGGATATACGCATTAGTTTCTCGGCCAGGTTGAGACGTTGAGAGTGTATATATTTTTTAGTTTATTGAAGTTTGGTTAAGCTATATAAAATTAAGTGTGCAAGTGAAAGGCTTAGACCAAGTTGGACCAACCAAGTTCAGCCTAGACTTTTCCTAGAATCAAGTAGAAATGGAGAGCTGAGAAAGTTGGCTTCCTGATGGATTTTTATGGCCTTCTTTTCTTCTCCCATTTTGTATCAAAGTAATTCCATCCATCTATTCGGTGTTGTGGGTGAAAGTAACGGTAATTTTCAATTAGATTCCCATTCCTATTTCGTGCACAGGATGTTTAGTGGCTAGGGAGGGAGCGAAATCGAGGGGATGATCATAAAGATCGTCAGGTAACGTTCTGGTTACGGTCACTCCAGTAACTTTCTTAGATAAATCACTTGGCCACGACTTTATGATTTTTTCCCCATTCCTTGTTCCTGAATCTACACTCAAAAAGTTTGTTTTGAACCGCTGGCATGGGCTAATACTGTCAACCTTCGTCAAACGTCAAGTAAGCCTCCTAGATCTCGAAGGTCCCCATCTCCCAGACTGGCGAGGTAAGGAGATATCTATTAATTGTGGATTCATTGACAGTGGTGGTTAGTTTATGGATAGCCCTTAAGTTAAAGAAAATAAGGTCGAAGGTGGAGGGAGTAGTACATTGAATCATATACCTATGCTGATCGTAACTCTATCAAGTCGGTAGGTTGTTTAGGTAGTGGGTACTGCGTATTACTTGGGAATAATACGAAACAAATACATCCTGGTATGGTGGATTGCGTGAGGGATTTTTATTCCGTGGTACGGGAACTTTCTCCAACTTTCTTTATCCGATTTTTGGCCTTGTGCACAGGTTGAAGGAACTGTTTTGGCAAATGTTGAAATGCTTAGAAATAATAATATATGAATGTGTGGCTACCCTGTTCATAATACCTTGTGTTAAGTGAGGAATGGCGATAGTGTTCTGCAACTGGAATCGGTAAGGGTAATCTAGACAATGCAAACGCGTCGACTGCATAGAATGTTGTTACCTTTCTCGGTTATCTTGGATTGTCAATGTCGGGGGTTAGTATGGGTCAGAGCCAAAACTCTAGGCGTCAAGGAGAGTGATATATGTAGTCAAGAAAATAAAGAAACAATGTGCTTAATGTCCTCAGGATTGGACCCTTGCCAATGGCGAAGCTGTTGCATTGATTGAATAATTATTGTTCAGGTTTATCAAAGCTTGAGTAATATATTATGAGACATGCAATGAATGATTTGACGGTTTGAGTTATAAGATTGCAATAATGCTCCAACTTTTAGGCATCAATTCTTATTAGCTCTTTGGTAGGGAAATCTTAAGAAAGTCTCAGAGTTCCTCAGCCTACAGAGAGTCTGATTTAATGCATTTCGTACACGGACATGGATGAGACGATAAATCTTAAATCTCATGAAGAGGGAACAGCAATAGTTGGACAAATTGTTGAGATTAGGTGGATGAAATATTTTTATCTAGAGAAAATCCGAGTGAGCAGTGTTGGTAGTGTTTGATTACATAATCAGTATAGAGGAAAGGTTTATAAGACTGCAGATAGCGAGTAATATTCATATCGTTCACAGGTGAGCTGAAAAAACAATGAAATTGTATTAACGGATTACTATACTATAACTGAAATTAAAGTAATTAAAATGAATGTAAAATCCGCGGGTAAAAATTCGAAAAAAAACTTCAGTAAATTTTTGAACCATAGAAAACACAACTAAACAACAAGTATTTCCGTACAAGATGAAAAATGCCCGGGTAGTACCAAAACCTGTCTGAAATCGATGAAAATCACTTGCACTTGGGCGGAAATCGTATTTGTTTGTGTGTGTATAATTCCAAACGGAGTCGTCACTAAAAATAACAAACTGCGTAAAAATCACCAGTAGGAAAAGAAAATTATCAAAGAAAGGAGAAAAATCGAAGGAAATCAGAAAATTGTCAAGGAAAATTTGAGGAGCAGTTCACATGGCTGAAGACATGACGAAAACTAAGGGAGAAAGCAGCAACACGCAGGCGCAGGATTGACTTTCACTCCGACCAATGAAAGAGAAGTCGTTTTCACTTATGGACCAATAAGAGCGTCCGTTTTCTCCCTGACTTTCTCTATAAAAGGGTAAAAAAAATGCTGACCCGGTTAGTCTTTATTTTCTTCTCAATCAGAGCGGTTCATTTTTTCTTACCCAATATTTCATTTTCTGCATTTTCGAAATTTATTTCCCTTCTTTTTCCTTGAAAACTTCTTCAACACTTTAATCAATATGTCTTGCGGTGGTGGTGGTGGTGGGTGTGGTCGACCTAATCAAGGAAGCGGATGCCCTCCTCCTTGCTGTCCCCCTGCTTGTTGCCCGGTAAGAACTTATCTTCGATTTTCGGATTTTTCGCTTTTCATCTTATGTCATTGACCTGAACATTCTTGTTCTCTTTTCTTCAGCCTGTGATTATCAAGACAAGGAATCAGCAACAGCAAGGTCAATGCTGTGTGTTCCAGCTTCCACCAGGTTAGAAAAGCGGGCATTTTGATACCATTCCAATTACCGAGTATTTATATTTGAAATTTCTAACTGTCTGTGTTTGTAATATCTAGTCAACATCGTGTGTGAAATTCCACCTCCTCCACGGAATCAGAGACCACCAAAGGGTAATTGAACTAAATTAAAACAATTATGTTATTACCTATTGTTGATTTTGTCGGTTTATTGACGCGGATATTGTCTTGATTATCTGTTTCAGTGTGCTGTGTTCCAATCATTGTGTGCGAGGACGATGAGCAGGGCCAAGGAGGTCAAGGATGCTGTAAAGGTGGTCAGGGACAGGGAGGAATGAACATGAGCTTCGGACAAGGTGGTCAAGGAGGAAACTTCGGACAAGGAGGTGGATGCGGAAGACGTTAAGACGACTCATCGCCACTGTATCTTCGACCGACTCGTGTGAACCCGTCAAAATTCTCTTTTTATGCATTCATATGTGATTTTAATTATCGAGTCAATTATTACTGCTATGCTACATGATACCAAATTCTAAGTAAATCCGCTTGTACTACAATGCAACAGGATGCGTGTTTATTCAATTACTTAGGATAATAGATTTATTGCCTCTAATTCCCTAAAATCTTCATTAGCTTATTAGAGTTTATGAGGAACAGGTCACTCAATTTAAGTTTAGCAATGAAGTTTTGCCTGAAGTTAATGTAGACTCAGCCCCTCAGAAAAGTCTCAAGCTCCATACTTCATCAAATTAATGATCATCTATAAAGTACTCTGAGCCAGAAGAATGGTACTTATCTTCAGTAAGGTCTTTAGGTGCATTTTAGATTAGTTTCGGTCACATGAAGCCTAACTAGCTTTCTATTGGTTTACTCAGCATTTGGATGTACTTGATCGTTTGCTCAAATCTGGCTTCGATTTCTTAACTCAACTGGCAAAGCTTTTTGAATGATGTTCAGGAAACGCTACACGGGAGGAGTTATAATTGCGAATCATCTCGGACTTTTAATAAGAAATGGCGAATTCTGTACAACACACACACATGAGAAGGACATTACGGCAAATTACGTGTAACAATTACAAGGGTTTTCGCACTAATCTAAAATATATGTGTACATAGATCCAGAGCATATATACATACATCTATGTTGGTACACACAAAAGTAGGTCCAGGGGAAACTTTTACACAATAAATATAGTGAAGGAAGCCATTATATATTAGTAGTGTTATTACCTACTCTGAAAGTTAGAAAGTTATTCGGTTCACGTCACGCACATTTAATTACTTTTTAATTAGTAGGTAGAGAGAGAGAGAGAGTTTAAGTAGATACAGTTCTGATATAGAGCGGATTAAGTATATACAGGGTGTCCCAGGCCATTGTTCGATCCTTTAAAAATCGGTATTTCCAAAACTAATCGAGCGATTTTGATTTAGAAAAGTTTGTTTGAGAGCTAATACTCTGGA
>JAQFYM010000486.1:0-64521 GCA_034694785.1 Agrenia bidenticulata | reverse complement strand
TACAAGTCACACAGTCTAAGTCAATTTATATTCGAGCAGTTGATACTCTACCGGGTAGGTAGTCAGTCCCTCAACACACACCCACTATGTACTTTACCTGTTTAGATTCAATCCGTTTTCTTTTTCTTTACTACTACTCCTTACAACTTACAATAATTGAATTGCTAATCCTGGGAAGTTATACCAAAATCCGCGTGTGTGCTCTCTACAAACTTTCAAAACCCTGACACGGGGGGCAAAGAGAGTGAGATATGTCACATGTGTCCTCCTCATTTTCATCTCCTAAGGTCATCTCTGGATCAATTAAAATATAAGTTGGGAAATTGAGAAAAACTTTTTATCCAAACTAGCATCATAAAAAACGGTATATATTTAATAAAGAACATAGAGAGGAATGTCCATCTAAATCTGCCATTAAGAAATGCAGAGTGGGATTTAGTAGGATTTGGCATGGGTTACCCTAAACTATGGAACGAACCAAAGTGTGACCTTAAACTCTAAACAAAGGTGAGGAAATGATTTGCGAATGAGACAACAATGAAATACATGATGACAAGTTTCTCTACAGTCCTTACCGAGAGGCCTTATCGAAATATCTGACGATTACAATCGAGTTGTGTGTTTTAATATAATATATTTTTTTGTATTTAAAGGCAGAGGTCTTGCTGACTGATTGGAGAGAGTTGTTGAAAACCACTACTGACGAAATAATTATAAGTCTCAGGTCTCCAGGAAATCATCTATGGACTAGGACAATAGACACAACAATTAGATTCAATTATTTTGATCATCTACAAGTTTCGTTATGAAATGAACAGTCTTTGGTAAACCATTGGATATGATTACAATTCCCCCCTTCCCCAACACATTTTCTAAATTTTAGTGACAATAAGGTGTTTGTAATAGCTATTGGCTAATTACCTCATAATAATCCGATCGGCTAGAGTTTTAAATGATGGGAGTAACAATTAAGATTAGGAATGGGGAAAATCTCACAGCTTTACAACAATGGGTTATAACAGTTAGAAAATATGCCAGCACGGATTTTCTAAAGACAAATTACGGTTTTTCCTCAACAAATTCAAAAAAAATCAAATAAAATTTCTAACATGGGATTTTCAGGGATCTTATGATTCGAAAATTTTGTGTTAGATTTTCTAATTTGTTGGCCCTAGATTTTGAGAAAAATTTAATCAGAATATTGTTTCTTCATCTGGAGCGTTGTTATTCAAAATCCACGGGGTTTTACAATTCGAAAATTTGTAGTTGGATTTTCTAATTTTTTTGGTCCTAGATTCTGAGAAAAGTGTTAAAAATGAGAATGAAAAAAATGAGGGTACAGAAGAATGACAAGAGAGTTGTAGAGAGGAATTTGAAATACTAACAATATGTTCAGTTCATCGAAGAGAGTCGGGTAAAATCCTCCCCTACAATCTTTTAGCGCTTGTGGACCATGCAGATTTCCCATAGTGTTCTCCAATTATGAGATCCTCACATGTTTCGTACTTGCATATATACTTTAATATATATAATTAATTAAATCTAGAGTTGATAATGATGATTAGCTATATGCAGTGTTGTAAATATATTTACAGATACAGAACTAGAGTCCACAGATATATAAGAAGAATGAAGAATATTTAGAGTTGCAAAACATGGTAAGTATTAGAATGTGAGAAAAATGGATCGGTTGTTGGAGATAGTACTGTTGTGTCGATAGCTAGTAGATGGATAAGTATCTATATCTCACTGTAGGTTCAAAAAGAGTTCATCATAAGCACAATCGATGATAAGTGGGGCGGCGGCAGTGGGTAAGTACAAGAGTTAGTCCTTCTTTTCATCATCCGGCTCCTTTAGGGTGTGCCACTGAGCGATGGGGCGACGGGGGGAGGCCAACATGTCCGACCAGTGTCTCAACTCTGTCCCCGTTGCATTGCACCCCAGAACGACCTTCCCAATCGGCTCCGACGTCCCGATTCGGTCATAGTCCACCACCGTTATCACCAAGTTCACCTTCTGCAAGGGCACACTCTCTATTTAATACATTCACCTCATTGGGCAACACAAGTCTTAAAGGCTAAGAAGTTAATAAGGACGTCAGGTCAATTAGATGGATTCAGGACAGAGGCTTAGAGGTCAAAGAGGCTTAGGGGACTTAGAGGTGAATTACCTGAATCTGCTCGAAGGGTACCTCGAATGTGAATGACTCGTTGTAATATGGATTCAGCGTGCATTTCTTTATGCTCGTCTTCTTCTTTTTCAACCGCTTCCCGTTTTGCATCAATGCGATTTTCACGTAAGGATCTGAGAGTTTCAAATTTAAAAAACATTAGTTACAGTCCTTATTAGTTGTTAATTAATTTAGCGATTTGGGTTAATAATTAAAACAGTTGTTGACCTGACAAACCGCCTACGTCCATTTTCTTAAGATTTTTGGCTTCTAGAATGACAACAGTGAGTTTTCCAGCGGTTGGGACGTATCTCAATGAAAAGCAGATGTCTCCCAACTTATTTTCCTGGAAAATTGAAACATGGAAATTTGAATAAAAACTTGATCTTTGTCCAGTCCCCGTAGTACTAGAAATATGGATGGTGGTCCATCCTGGCGTTTGAATTAAAATTCAAGGCACAAAAAGGCAAAGGGACATGGTCGATTAAGACCAGAACCGATCCAAGTGCCTGTCAGTAGTTGACCCCTACTGACCTCAGTTATTAGTGCTATTGCTATTATACTCCCTTTAAGTGGGCAGTAGTACGGACATAGTAAATTGAAAGATAATAATACTTCTTTTGATTTGTTATATTAAGTAGTTTTCAAACTTTGCAAGGCTTTAAATGTCCGACTATCTAGAGCTTAAAGGGCTGCACTATTTTAGAACAGCATTCAACGCATAATTAACTAATTATAGTTTATTGGGACTTTTATTTTGCCTAAATTTTAATTAGAAAGTCAGTGGTGTCGAATTTTGAAGGATTTTGTGCTTCTGGAAATTGAATGAAAATAAGTTTTTAAAAGTCCCAATTTCCGGTACCACTGACGTTTTGGATTTCTCGAAAGATTTTTCATTTACTTATCCCTTCATGTAGAATAATGGCCAGCTATAACTTGAACTATTTTCGGTGACTTAAAAAAATTCAATTTTTTTATATTTATTTCAAGTCTAGGGTGATTTTGAAGTTGTGATGTGAATGACGACTTTTAATTGAGATATGACCCAAGGGGTCGGGTTTGGATATTTTTGTAAGGTGCCTCGATTATATTTCACAATCACGTCACGTTTAACGTCTTTGTCCGGGAGGTTTCTATTCCAATTTTCTCAACTAACGTTTTATTCTCATTGAAATGTCCTGGAAACCGGCAGTGAACGTGACGCGAACGTTAAGTTAGAAGTTATAATATAATTGAGGTTTTTTCCATCTTCTGTAGTTTTTTTTCGAGTTAAACAAATGTCAAATAAATAGTCTCAAGCTAGTAAACTGTACAACCTTCAGAATCACCCCGTCTCTCTAGTCGACGTATGAAAAGATAATTATGGTAAGCTAAACATCGGTATTTCAAAGACAATATTTTGTTCTTATTTTTATAAATGGGAACTAACTAGAAAACCAACGGACACACACATACATACACCCACATACACTCAACACGATGAGTGACTGGTGATTTTTTAAAGAATATCAGGCATTTGGATAATAATAATAAATAGTTGTGATAATAAATGTAGGATTTAAGAAAAATTTCATGTGATTTAAACAAAAAATCAAAGTTCCATCGTTTCAAGGGGCAATAAAATGAGAGTCGGAAACACCTGAGAATCCGTAAAAAATCACACTGTCCATGCCATTCATTTTAAAATTCACAAAAAGCATTTTATTTTGTTTCTACAAGGTTTTTTCGGAAAATGCTTGGAAAGTCTTTGTTTTCGATTTAAAAAAATCGAATAGGAAAAAAGATTCTATATTCCACAGATACCTTCTAAATTGGACGACTAAAAAAAATTTCTGTTAAGACAATTTTTTCAAAATAAAACCTTGCTTGTATAAAGTTTTCGAAAACTTTGTCGACATTTAATTAGAATCTTCAAAAAGTTTCAAGCTCAGCTCAACTTTAAAGGATTTCTACAGCTTCTGTTAATCATTTTCCGGAAACTTGAAAATTTAAACAGTTTCTGATAACTGTAACTTGCATAGGACCTATGTTATATTTACCAAATTGTTGCTCATATTCTAATAAAAAATTTCCTACTTATACAACAAGGTCATGATAATTATCAATAACATAAATTACACTCCCGAAGAGACACTGAATTAAGGCAGCTTCATTTATATAAATATACTTGGAGCAGAGAGTGGCACTGGAATAGAGAAGCAGAACATATTGCTCAGGCTCGGCAGTGTGTTTGTAAATCAATATCTTCAAAGCTCATTTATAAGTTGACACATTCACAGACGAAGGCATTGACACTTTGACACAAAAGCATAGGGTAAAGGCTACAGAGGTCAAGAGAGGTCAAGGATCCCGATAGTAACGAAAACACATCGACCCCCAGCCTCAAATCTTCTCGATAATCGATAAGTCTTTAGAGTAGTTATAAATTTATTTTTTAAATGTGGTCGAATAATTTTTTTGATGGTGTGTCGATGTGCTTTGGTTTAGTGGCCGTTGAGTGTTATGTAAAAAGCGGTGAGTGTGTTTTTTTAGGGAGCGAATATATTTAAGAGAGAGAAATGACTTACATTTTGATAGATAGAGAGAGCAGAGGGGGTCCGTTTTAATTAGTGAGGAGTCCCACAGAAGACCCGGAGGTGAACATGCATTTCGAATGAACAATTAAGCACAGGCCAAAAGCCATCAGCAAGAAGAAATATCGGAAAAACACAATTCCAAATTCAATTAATTTATAACCAATCAATTAACTTAACTAATTAAACTCTTCCCTTTGAGAGAAATTAAAAACAAATCAGTGGGGGTACTAATTAAGACAAACTTGTTATATTCTTGTGTATGTTTCATTTAACGTTTTTTTTGCTTTCAGTCAGCTCCTATTAATTGAATCCTATTGACACTCTATCCTTGAACCGCACCCAAGCATTTGGAATTTCAAGGGACTTGAAATTTGTTGTTGGCTACTACCCGGGTTCTCACCTTTTTTTATCCAGCTCTTTATATTTTTCTATTTATTTGCAATTGAATTTCCCTAATTTTTGACACAGTGTGGAACGCTACTGGAGAAATTATACTCTTTTTTATTTCTACATGTTTTGCTGGAACTTTCTGGCCTAATGTCAAACGATACTGTAAAAATTATACTTGAGATAAAAAATAGTAGCTCAAAAATATGCAAAGTTTCCAAAGGTAAAAAATCCAGTCCTTGGAAAATTTGACTTCTTGTCATTTCTCTTCATAATCTTTTTGTAAGACGCGTCTTATGTGTTAAAAACAATTAAAAAAAATCCAATCTGATTTAGTTTTTGAAAATTACAAACTGGCCGATTATTTCAAATCTATAAAATCTCCAACTACATAAAATAGAATAAAAGTGTATTCTTTGGACTTGAGGCCAAAACGGTGTAAGTCTGTAAAGTGTTTCAATTTTAATTCACCATTCACCCTGCATGAAATAATTCTTTGCTTAAAAAATCCCTTCTCCGTTTCTCATCCGTATAAAATAAGAGTTAAGAAAGGCAGGTTTATATTTATTATAAACATATTTTTTTAAAGGTGGAAAGAGTTGTTCAAATTTAATATTTGACTTGTGAAACGGTGGTTGGGAGCATATGGAATTAGTTTGGTTTATTTTTTGGTCAGAAGACAACAACACAATAAGTAGAGGGTTAAAAAGTGTGACAGATATGACATTCAAGTGACGAGACATTGTGTAAAGAGTGGCTAAAGACAGAATAGCAGAAATCAAGAAATAGAGTTACACAGAGTGACATATACAAATGTGACACTTGGAGGTTTGTTTTGAGAAACTGACACTGAAAAAACGGGGGGCGGGGGGGGTTACGGCTTTTTTTAGTTTAGAAAAAAATGCTTGGACGCGGTGTCAAGACTCACAAACAAATCAAAGGCAATTTTAGTAGGAAGAAAATGAAATATGGAAGAACGTTCCAACACCAACTTATTAAGGTACACAGATAAGGTCATGACCCTATACGACATTTAAAAAAAATCACTTTGGAAAATTTCATAGATTCTTTATCTGGCTGGTCTATGAGGTGTATTCAGTACCAATTTTGAGCACAGAGGAAGATAAGGGAGTTGATGGGTAAACTGCCCTTCATTGATTTGTTTAAGGAAGGGTGGCACATATAAGTCCCTAGCTGCCCTACAGGGTTGAATACACTAACTACGACGAAAAGAAAAGGTATACAAGGGCTACGAGTTAATATTTGAAAGGGGTAAAAGAAAGTGTACCTGGCCCCCTTCGCCCTCGACACTTTGGAGTTCTTTCCAGTCCTCAATCGTCTGAGCCAAATCGAGTTGACACAGAGGAATCTTGACCTCACCGATCTGGTCGTGTTTTGAAAAGCGGTCAAAGTCAAATATCGCGAATACCAGAGTTTTGGCCATCAAGTCGCTGTAGGGGAGCTGCAATACGGGTTCCAATTCAATTAGAAAATAATTAACAAGACACTGTCGTAAATGTAATCGAGATGGATTGTGGCTTATTTTTCCCAAAGTAGTATTTCATTAGTGGGTCACCTTGAAGACGAATATTTCATCAAAGATTGGATTGAGTGTTTTACGGTGAACTTTAGTCTCGAATTTTTTCTTCTTGTCAGGGAGCAAGTAGACCTTGACGTAAGGGTCTGAAGTCCCTCCCATGTCCAGAGCTGGTAAGTCATCCGCCTGGATCACCGACACGGACAAATTGTTTGCATTGAAGTCATACTCGAGCTACGGGAGGAAAAGACGGTGATAGATCATATTTAAAATTTTATTACCAGTTAATTAATGGAAACATTTAAAAAAAATTAACTCACTCTGTACTTGAGTTTACCCAGCTTCATGACGGGGTGAGCCTTCTCCACCTCTTCCTCTTGCTCTTCCGCATTTTCTGTCAACTCCTCCATGTCCGGCTGAACCTGGACGGTTTTAAAATATAAGAAATAAGCTTAGATTTTCAAATCAATTGATTAAAATTAACAATCCGTGACAATATAATACTGGAATTGATTTCTAATGGATTTAAGAATAGACTTGGCTTACGGAGAGTCGTCGAGCGACATTTTGGCAAAAGCGTTTAACGTCTGAAATGATTGGGAAGGTTTACCTTTTCTTTGTAAGCATTTCCCAGCAACTGAACGGATTTGAGGTCCACGGCCCCTTTTAACCCTTTCTTCCCATCCTTTGTCCTTCGTTTTCGAAAACAACGACGAATGCAAAAGAAGCATATGGCTAAAATCAATACTGATAGACCTAGAGAGAATGACAAGACCACAAACACACGAATCAGATCATGTCCACCTTTTGAGAGGGCCGGAGCTTGGCGGCCTATTAACTAAGTTAGGGGGAGACATTATGGACTTAATTAGCAAGATAACTTTGTTAGCTCTCTGGTGTGTTCTGCGTTTTTTTTATTATAGTAGCACAAGTTCCTCTTGTCTTTGAACTTTGATATTTTATTTTTCATCACTTCTGGGTATTTTTTATAGAGCGGCTATTTCTTGGTGTTGGAAGTGTTTTGTTTAAGTAATTTAAGGTTTTTGAGGAAATTATTGAAGCTGACTGGACACTTTTTTAAATGTCAACGTATCATTTGTAGGCAATTAATTTGGTACGGTTGATATTCACTGAACTTGAAATTTTTTTAAATTTGGTTTCAAAGAATTAAAAATCAAGGGTCGCTGAAAATTCGCGTTTTTAAAGCAATGCGTATAAATGTTAATAACGTTAGTATCTAAGTAAATGAATTTAATTAACTAGGATTAAAATTAATATTAACTACCTATTCCTATAGCGTACATTCCCCAAGCAGGGACACCAACTTTGCCCCCGAATTCCTTGACGATTTCGTTCGTTTTGTCGATCATGACGTCCGTGGAACTCTTGGTGGACGGCGGAACCGGCGGAACTAGTGTTGTCGGTGCTGAAGAATACATTACAAAAATATGAATTTAATTTAATATGGAAAACGAGTAGAATTTTTTAAAATTTTAATTTCTTTTACGGGATAAAGTTGTGGGTTTGGTGGTGGTGGTCACTTTGTACATCCGGCTGAGTATCGGCCGCTCGGATGGATTCATTGTGTTCAGACTGTTCGGAGCCATTTCTGAAAATAAATAAATACCCGTTTTTTTAACACCATGTAAAAGTGAAGTCGGTGATCGAACCTTCTAGGAATTAATTTCCTCGGTTCCGTTTTCAATTGTTTTGAAAATTTTGAATAATAGTATCTGCATCCCATACTCCTCGTAACGTAACTACTTGACCGATTTCAAAGGTCAATACAAATCCCTGATAACCCATGAGGGGCAACTTGAAAAGATTTGTTTCTTAACTTTAAGGGGGAAAATTCAAACTAGATTTGACAGAAAGTGTCTAAAATATAATACGGATCTTTTAATTAACTCAAAGTGGAAGTTAACATTATAGTCAAATTCTCAACCCCTTGTTTATGAGAAGGTAAATAAAAAAGAGTTAATTTTAAAATATTAATTGTAAAGGAAACTACTAGTCCAACTAAAATCTCATTGACTGTGTCATGTACGTGTGAATTAGTTGGGGAGAATTATACATTTGTGAGAGGAGGTCAATGATCCCTCATTAAATGTTTCCACAGGTTGAGCAGAGATTCGTAGAGAGATTTCGAGATTGGCTTAATGAGTCCCCTATGTCTCCTTTGTTATCTCATTGTCAGTTGACATTTGCACGCATCTACAGCAGCACCACCAACAGTACAATTTAATGCAAGATCTATGTCATCTAATTTTTATATTATTCATTTTCAGGTCAAAGGGCATAGAGGCTAGGAAAGCTGTCGGTGAGAAAGTGAGACCAATTCAGGAGCTTTGAAGGAGAGAGGATGTCTCTGCAGACTGGAGATGGAAGCCTTCAAGGGCTCTTACTGCCTGATTTTATTCCCACGAGGGATCAACAGATTGTTAGATATCTGAGGGGTTCGTAGCTCTTTTCAAATACATACAATACAGCTAATGCACTTATTTTAATGAGAAGGTTGAGTTTATAAAATAATCATTTCAAAAACAGATCAAGGAGACAATCTCCATGTAATTAAATACCCGAACGGGTCCTCAAATGTGGCGTCAATACCCAACGCACTACGTCAATTAATTCAACCAGCGAAAGGTGATTGCTTAGTCATTGAATCTACTGGAGAAAGTGGAAACAACAGGGTTGATCAAATTGTTTCCCCCATTGCCGTAGACAGAGTCCTTGACCTCATCAAGTCAGGAAGGTGGCCCGAAAAATTCACCGATGAGGATAACCTCAAGTCCAACCTTGTCAACTTCTTCAACTCAGGAGTCGATGAGTCCATTGGCTGTGCGGTAATACAATCAGTATCAGCCTGTGCCACACCACCACGACCGCAATCATCAGACTGGATGGAAAGTGTTGAAAAGGACAGAAATGTTGAGAAAGTGAAGGTAATACGGGTTGAAGAAAGAGGCCGTGATTCTGACTGTGAAGAGGCTAGTGTGGCAAGGAAGTGTGAAGAAGACCTCGGGTTCAAAAGTTGTGTCCAGTTTCTGACTTCAGGGGTTGTGACGGTTGCAAGTGTGGCTGAGATGAGCTCAGTCGAACACGGGATTCAGTCCTTGGACTTTGAAACTGAAGAATCCTCTGAGGAATCCACATCACCACTTCCAATAAATCTAAAGGACTTTCAACGACAAGCAAATACGATTCGAATCCAAGTCAACTATCCTCGAGGGATGGAATCTCTGGAGAAACGACGGAATTCATCTACACTTAGCGCTGACTTTATTCAATCCACTTGACCTTCTAATACAGTTGGACGTCTAACTCCAAGTTCGGATGGGCGAGCATTGTACACTCCTCGACACCCACTTGACTCATCGAAATCCCTAATCGTGATCTTAACATCATCCATGTGATACTCATCTAATATCCAGACGTATAAACTCATCGACAGTCACCACTATATCTATAATCTAGCATTTTTAACTAAGAGGAACACTTGTGGTGCTGGTTTTATCTCAAGGTATTTTAATAGTTTTAAATTTTATTCTAGCTTTTAGTGTTTTGTAACCTTTTGCATTGATTTTAGACCAAAGTTAAAAGAGACCCGTGAGATTGAATAAAACGTATGACGCATCTAGGCACTATTTTCGAATGTGTAAAAAATCTATGACAAGTAGATGAGGTCCAATTTCCGACACATTTCCTAAGCTCCGGATCTCTCAGATTTGTGCCCATCTCTGGTCCTCAGAGTCCTGACTAAGGAATAGATTTGTACTGTCAACTTAGTCCCTTTGAAGATATTTGATCATTATTGCCAAGAGGGTATGTATAGTGTGTACTAACCACTGAGCCTGGTTGATTTTTTTCTCTCTCCGATTCTAAGGACGTCATACATCTTGACTCTAGACCTTGGTTGATGGTGGTATTTATCTTTATCCCAGAGACTGGATATTCATGGATGTCAAAGGACCTTGTATGATAATAATAATCTTCACTGGTGTAGAAATGAGAAAGGTATTTAGGAACTAGAGATTTTGTGGATGAATAAAAGTTGATGGAGACGATGGCGGGGCTATAAAAGTGTTGAATACGATTGGGCCAAGGTGATGAGCGCGGAGACAAGTGCAATTTAGTTTAAGTGGGAGTCGCATAACCTTTTATCCCCCACACCTTCTTGATCAAGCCGAGGACCACCACCGACCTCATATCCTACTCAACATTTCACTCCAATATCTTTAGAGACATCACCAAGCCAAATCGTCATCTTCTTACATCATTTATTACTATTATCATCACCATTCACCATCATCCACCGCACCGCTGATTCCATAGGAGCAGACTATCAAGTGCTTGGCTATAATTCTACATCTGTGTTCTCAGAGAACACAGAATGCACTAGTCGGTTAAAGATGAATAGTTAAACCCGCTTTACAGCCCTTGTTGATCGTTCCGGTTTTTGGGGCTCGTTCTTAAATTATGCATACTTAAAAGTTACTGCCAATCACAGAGTTACTCCTTCAGAGTTGTGTTTGAAATAAAAGAGGGGGGTTGGATGATTCTATAGAGGGCCTTTATTATTTATTTTAATGGATGAGGCAGAAGCCGAGAGTTGGTATGGATTTCTATTTTGTGAGGACTTATCGGAATCTTATCTCTAACTTGTTTGCTACCCAAATTAGGGAATGTCAGGGGTGAAGGGCAAACTGGAAAGGATCCCCCACGGGCTGTGACATATGAAACAAGGAAAGTGGATACGCTCTGAAATCCAATCCCATAATCCCTTTAGGCTTCAAATTTCGATTGAACTTTGGGCATTTCAATTCCAAACTATCTGGGCTGGAAAGAAGCATTGGGGCTCTTTTTTTTCTATCAACAAAGGATTCTCAACACTGAGATAGTTCCGAGGAATTTTAGAGCCTACGAGATGATCCCTTTCTTAGAATCCATACCACTATTCCATAAGAGATTCAACTCTCTCGGACATTTATCTCTCTAAAGAAAAAAGTTAACAAGTCTTATCGATACCCGAGGTTCCTTTTTGTGTCGGATCCCAACTTTTGTTTTTAAGTGACTGGACCATCTGTCTCGGATAGTTCTCTTCAGATCTCCACCCAACTATACAATAATAGTTCAGTCTTACAATACAATTACCGACTTGACTCTCTTCCGCTATAGACTCAGAGCCCAATGACCATGTAGACCGGGTAGAGTAGACTAAACCCTATTGGGTAGGTTAACAGTCGGAGGGGATTTAAGCATTCCCTTCGATAGAGAAAGAGAGAGAGAGAGTTAAAAGTTTCTCAGCGACTCAATGTCCCTTACCCCGTATCCCTTGGGGTAAGGACTATGGACCTTTTTTAGGCTTACGAGGATTTAGTGTCTTATTTAAAGGGTCAGCAGACCAGCGTAATGACCATGTAGACCAAGACCAGGTGACCTTGCCCCGGGTAGCGGCAACTCTATTAGGTAGGTTAACAATCGCAAGGGATTTTAAGTATTCCCTCAGAGAGGGGGTTAAAAGTCTCAGTGACTCAAGGTCCCTTCATCCCTTCCCCGTGTTCCTTGGGGTAGGGACCAGTTTTATGGCTTACGAGTGGGATTTAGCGTCTTTTAAAGGAGCAGTAAGTTAGACTAATTAGACCTGGTGACCGTGGCCGGGGTAGAGGGAACCCTATTCGGTAGGTTAACAGTCGCAGGAGATTTTAGTATTCCCTTAGAGAGAGTTAAAAGTTTCTCAAGGACTCAAGGTCCCTACAGTTCCTTGGGGTAGGGACGTTTTTGAGCTTTTGGCTTTCAAGGAGGATTTAGTGTCTTATTGAAGGGAGCAGTAGACCGGAGTGGGTTCTTTTCCGTCACACGTTGAGTTCGGATAAAGAATATAAAAAAAGGCAAGTGAAATGTATTGATCCCGATTGTCCTACTTGGAGAGTCGACCTTCTCTGGCTTGGTGGAAAGTTTAACAAACTCTGTCCCCCTTAAATCAAACACTTTTAGCCCGTCTCACCAAGTCGGGCTGGAAGTGACCCCTTTTTTCGATTAATGACAAGCACACATCAATGGACACGCTTAGTGGGCTGGGAGAGAAGAGAGATCGATCTACAAACTAGTATAACTTGGTCTCCTCGTATATTTGCATATAACCAAGAAAGAAGTCCACGCTGGGCTCTTAAGGCTTTTCTATCAGGTGTGAATAAGCATGAGGTGTAAGTAGCTAAGGATATTCTGGGACTTGCTGGTTAGATACCGTTTTTTTTGTTATCAGATTTAGGAGATAAGTCAATATGCTTTGTAAGACTGTAGCATCTTTTTTTGTCCGACCTCGATTTTTCAGTGTAAGTTTTGAGCATTTGTCCACAGCGGACAACGTTAGGTATTGGAAATTATGATGTTGCTTCCTGATGGAAATATTTGATAAATAGCCTTATACTAGAGGAAATGATTGAGATAGCTTGGAAATTTTTCTAAGGGACCCCGCTGGGATTGTTCAAAACTGGGTTGTCAGTGTTGTCACAAGAGTAGTAGCTAAGGCACTCATTATGTTATAAGAGAGTATGTTTTCATGAAAAAGTATCTTGAACTTGACAAACGGTTCATGGACAAAAATATAGCCTCTGGGTAGATTCCATCTCCAAGTCTCATTGTGTTTCGATCATATTGTTAGCTTTTCTTTTGTTGTGTGCATAGAGATTTAAATTATTAAAATTCTGCTGTACAGAAAGGCATGACCAGAGGACATCCTTACCTTCGAGTGTTGTTAGTGTTAAAAAAGTTATAAATCGAATCTAATTAAAATAGTTATTCAAGACTTCCGGTCTTAGATTACTTTATGGAGAAGAACAATGAAGCCATTGTATTGTTTTTAGTATAAAATTTCAACAATTATCAAAACACTCGGGGGGAATCTGCCAAGGCCAGGGAACTATTGACAGCTACTACTGCGGCCTAATTAAGACCTAGACTAACTCTAAGATGATTAAAAAGTTATTTAAACCGTGCGGGAATTTAAAATCCAAAAAAATTGTATAGCATGAGTAAATCCGGTTTTATGCTTACACTTTCACGTTGTACTTTCACTCCTCTCGTCTCTACCCATGTTAATTTTTTAACACGAGCAAGACACGAAAGTAAAAGAAATAATACACCAGTACAAATCCAGCCTAAAAAACGAAGGTAACGAGATGAGGGAAAATATAAACGGGACTATACCCTTCAAGTTAAAATAAAATTGAACTGTTACTGAAACCAGACTGCAACCCCAAGTATAGAGATGACATGTCATGACATGACCTTAACTGGTACACGTTGAATTATATGAAATCCCACAGGGGCTAGAGAGAGGAGAGAGGAATAAATAATCTCGGACCCTTTTTTCTTCATTTCTCACATATTCTCTGTTACAATAAAGTTGTTCTCTACTACCCGGGTTTTTTCTTTCCCTTTCTAAGAAGAGAGAGAGAGAGAAATGAAAAGTGTAAGGGAGAGAGCTGAGTCCACCACCACCCTTTTCAACTTCCATAGTCAAATCTCCATAATGATGATGTTCTCTGAAATGCCATGTAAATTATTCGTCGGCCATGACAAGGCCACTCCACCATCTTGTCATCTATGTCCCAATTTCCTAGTTTACGTTTCATTTACGGAAAAAAACAAACTCTTGCCGGTCCAAGTCCACTCCACACGGGCGTTGGTCGGGAGTGAGATGGAGAATCTCTGGAGTTCTCCGAAATTCGGATAATCGGTACAAAGAGCTTAAGAGCGAGCCTTTTTGTCGGTATGGGCTATTCATCTCTCAAGGAATTGGCTCATTAGTTTAGCCTACGTGTGTGCTGGTTCTGAGTAAGAGCTCTACTTTTTTTGACATATCAAATGTTTCAAAGTGGTGGGGGGTTTTTTTTCGGGGAATTTTTAAATTAGCTCAAGGGCTCGGCTCTGGTTCACGAAGGTAGCTTAGCCTCCCCCCCCCCACTGACTTATACTTTTATCTGCATCTTATCTAATTAGCTGTTGCTGTTTTTTGCTCAGCATTTACGGAAATTTGAAAGCCTCTTTTTATAGTTTAAGAAGCTTTAAGACTGGGATCAAATGCTTAGGAGAATTGATAAATAAAACTTAAAAAAAAACGGGACAAGATATTTTTGACGAGAAACGGGATGAATAAATTCCCCCGTCTGACTTGGTCCCTAAGGGTTTCTTATCCCATGTCACACTTGAATTCCTACGGATTGGAAATTGAATCTCTCTTGAAATACTTGCAAGTCAGCTGGGGCAGAAATCCTCAGAGCATTTGATCAACAAGAGTTCAATCACTTTAGACTTGCCTTGAGGGCTAACCTAATCTCCTCCCAGCCATTATCAGTTATCTGTCTACCCAAGGGATCATACCAAGAAGAGGACTTATTTGGGGCGGAGGCCCTTTAGTTTTAAAATAAGCTTTAGATTATGCTAGGAGCTAAAAGCCCACACGGGGGCAATTGAATTTCATTAAGTCATCTGGCTAACCCTAATTAAGAGGAGGGATATCTCTACTCTGTAACTCCCTTGAAATGTTTGTTTGTCTCTTTCACTACTCCTTCATAACTCACTTACCGATTCGAAAGCTAAATTACTCAGCTTGACTAAGAAGGTGCGATATGTAACGATGGTGCTGTCGAAAAAGTCTACACTTGACCTCCGAAAAAGGGTACTTGTCGATAGTGGCCCATAAAAGAGCCTGTAGACACCTCGTTTCTTTTGAACTTTGCTGTATCTGTAAATGCTGTAAATCCATCTGCTTTTCGTGACCTGAGATTCATGTGATCGTCAGTAAGGCCGCACCCCACGGTCTCCTTCGATCCTATAAATGCAGGGCTCTATGAGCCTATAGGCCGTAAAGAACTTTTCTAATACCCGTTCAATCACAGGGAGGGATTCTAAACTTTTAGGCCCTACGTCGTATTTCTATAGTGTACTGAGAGAGTAAGCGTTAATTAGACACGAGAATTGTTTGCCATTCCTCAAAGGCTGTTTCACTTGGAGGCGATCCCAAAACCCAACCCGGCCCGAAAAGCTTAACAGATGACACAGCCAAGTTTGTTTGGTTTTGAAAGAGAGCACTCTCCAGTGTAGATAACCATCCATTATGGTCCACCCTTTATTTTTGAAAAGGTGGGGGAAAAGAGGCTTGTTTTTAATATATGTATTTGCGAAGTGGGTTTAGTTTTTAAAGTTACACCGGGTCTAAAAAGATTTAGACGAAAGGTTAGAAGATTATGCGGATTCGTTCAGGGAGGAAACCATTAGACGATGCACGGGTACTCTGATGGACATATGCTCCCTCAACTGATCCTATGAATTCAGGGGATGGGGCTAACGGGATTTCTATGTTCAAGGGTCCATCTGTGACAGTGGGAAATGTTGGAGGTATTTTTTTAAAAATAAATTTATTAAGTATTTAAATTTTGAGTTTCAGGTTGGGATTTGGATGTACTGACCTTGGTAAGCTCATCTCACATTTTCTACGATAGAAAATATCGTAGAAATCTCTTACAATGCACTCACTCGAGATTTCGATCTAATTTCCATTTACTTAAGCTTTGAAAATCAAGGAAGAAAAATCTGTTGGGATAGCTTCAATAATTTTCTTGATTTTATTAAAAAGATAGATTTTATCCAAGACGAGCGATACCGTAAAAGTATGTGCATTGTTAGTTTGGAATATTTTATTTGTAATTGTCGATATAGGAGGTGGAGTTGGGCAGTTAAGGTTATAGATGGGGCATTCCAATTCCGTCGAAGACTTTAGAACTTTGGGTATCCATCAGGATTTAAAAAAACTTGTATGAACTCAATTATGAGTTGAACTTTAAACCGGGTATCTACCGTATGTTAAATATGCATCCCTGATTTAAAATTTATACTACTCAGATTTAAAGTTTTAAAACATAATAATTTTCAAGTAAACTTATATGAGTCATGACCGGCATGATAGAAAAGAGTTGTCAACACCCTACGCTTAGTAGCCTTAATAAAGATATCTGTCCCTGGACTCAAATCCCTTCCCTGGACAAAATCTCATTACCGCCACTTGGAGTGAACTAGCAAATTTAGGATAATTCGGTTTTTTAAAGCAGAATCAGCTTAAATCCATCCAAGTCAAGTCGCAAGACTGGATAATTTTTTTTAAACTCTGGCCTGTCCACCCTGGTTTTTTTTTCTGACCTCACGATTCCATTGACTAAGCGAGTTTAAAACTAAGTTCATAAGGTTGGCCGCCAACCTTATGAACTTAGTTGGCCATTGGGGATAAATCGTGAGGGGGTAAATAAAATGAAAGTGTCTCCTATGGCCTGACTCTCTCTCTCCCAGCACAGCCAGGCCTATGAACATCAGAACATGGTATTTAAGTGTGATGACAAGTTTGAATTCGTTTGGAATGTGTCCAGAGGGTTTTGTGGGATTGAGGAGAGATGTTTAATGACGTAATCAAGAACCTTAGGGAAAGGCATTAAGGAGCCCGGCCCTTGTCTTACGCCCATTCCAGACCTACTTTCATTAATCCATTAAAACATTAGAGTCACATTGAGAATTTTATAACCATTTGTTCTATTTAAGACCTATTGAGACTCTCTTGGTCATATCGATAATGCCGAGCTGAGTACGGCCTCATATTCATCCCAATGTTAATTTAAATGGGAATGAGAATCTGAATGGTCTAGACTCTAGAGGCTCATATTTTTTTTTATTATTCTCATAATTTCCTCTCAGTACCACCAATTAAAATCCCCCCTCTCTCTCACTGAATTTCAAAACTATTGTATAAAAATCTGACCATATCGATAATGCTGAGGATGGCGTCATGCTCACTCCTATTTAAATTAACATTGGTGTAAAGTAATGAAGACACGTACTCAGCTCATCAGTATTATCGATGGGACCGATAGTCATGAGTGTATAGGGACTAATAAGATAATGCCTCGATTATACTTGACCTTCACGTCACGTTTAACTTAACGTCCTGGTCTGGGAGGTAAGTGAGTATTCAAATCAGCTTCTGTAACATTTTATTCTCACTGAAATCTCATGAAAAAAGGCCGTGAAGGTGACTTGGACGTGAATTATAATTGAGGCATAAAATAATATACATATATAATTATTTAGAATTGATTACGAGTAAGAGATTTCGAAAAGAAATTGGGGCAGGGAAACTGGTTATTATTACCTTGCTTTTCACTACTACAGAATATCAACTTTTCCTTTCTACTCTCTTGTGAATGTTAAGCAAGGGAAATATAATTTATGACATTTTTTGCATATGTTTATGCATATATATGTATATATATATATGTATATATATATATGTATGTATACAATATATACTAATAATATATAAGCTGCTCTTACTTGATTCTGAGAACTGAGAATATCCGAGATTGGGGATTTTATGCTCCAATTCCCAGCTTATTTATCAAATTGGGAGAAAAGAGAAGCCGGAAACTTAAAAGACTTGACAGAGAAAACGCATTTCAAATGAAATCTTGTAAATATTTGTATTAAATTTGAAATTAGACCAACATGGGCCCTGGCGAAGGCCAGGCTGCTCATAATTATTTTTTAAATGACACCCCCCCCCCCCATTTATTCATTTATTCGAGTAAAGAGGAAGAAATCCCGAAAATCCCATGCCTTGTGGAATTTATCCTACAGAATTGTGATTTAGAAAGGCTCTGACGATACATCATGGTATAAGTGAGAGGTATCTTACTCATGTTATAAATATTTTGCAATTAACTCGAGCAAGATAACTCCGAAGAACTGTAAACGTGAAGCACAATTGAGACATGACGATATCGACGAGGGATGGTATCATATTCATTCGGTCATTTCATGGAGGTTGGAGGTCAAGTTTGAACATTGATAACAAAATTCATAATTGAATAGAAATTGGAGTTGGCCAAAAGAGTATGAATATAATATGGCCGGGATTGTCAACAGAGTTTTCACCCTTTGTATGGCTTGACAATCAATTCCTATAGTTTTGGACGATAATAAATTTCGCCCAGAGTTCCAACACTTCCAACTGTTATTGACAGGGGAATTCTGACATTTGATAATTTGATTTGGAGTCAAAAGGGGACTCAACTATAGTCGTGGGCCATTTGTTATGATAACCGAGTGAGATTTGATCTAGAGAATGGACGTCAAGCCAGGGTACTTTGTGGAATACAAAACAGGGGCGGATTCATTCCCGTTTTATTAGGAGACAGACAAACAGTAAATTGAGGGCTGGACTTTTATTGGAAATTTCATCTTGCTCAATGTATTAAATATACGCGTCCATTAAATGTCTTGCTAATAGCATTGACATCTTTAGTGAAAGTTAACAATGTCGAGGGTCCTGGTTTAATCTAGTCAATGGAATGAGCGATTGAACTTCAAAGTCGGTCCGGTTTTACTTTCACTTTTGCCATCTCACCTTTGTTTATTTATTTATTTTATTTATTTTTTAACATAAGTAAGATAGTAAAAGTGAAAGTGATACTAGAAAGCAGAGATGATGGGATTGACCCAAGTAAAAGAGGGAGTAGCTCAATTGTGTGGGAAGTAAGATTTATGAGTCTGGTGTGAAAAGAGTGTGAGAATTGTCTATTTACTTCTCGTCCTATGTCTCATAATAAAAGACAAGGGATTTATTTATAAAAATGTCCAGAGTTGGCACTAGAGTAGGACCCTGTGATATTTATAAAGGAGACGGGGGTTGACATTCCTTGACAAAGCAGTTGCTCCCTTTGTTGCAACATCGGAAGAAAAAAATGCTTACATTTTAGATTGAGAGATAGAAAGGATTGAAATAAATATATTCAAAGTAGAATGAACATCTCCAAAATCATATCAACTTATCCCTCTCTCTTCATCTACGCATTTAGCTCTCCTATCAAAAACATACCAAATAGACAAAATATTCATTGTCGTAATATTTGACTGACCCAGGACAGATTTTGTTATGCAATTTTTTTTTACCTTAACGAAGAGTTTTATCTGTTTTTGAAAACAGCAATTTGATTTTCTATTTAAACAAACGAATTACCCAAGTATCAAAAAATTTTTGGTTGCCTGTGGCTCTGGTTTTATCCATATGAAATAATTTCGGATGGATTAAACAATTCTATAATGAATAATGGTACCGCAGCGGGTATGTTTAGTTGCGGGTACTACGTCGCTCGCTACTGTTAAAAAGGCTAAAAAGTATGGCTTAAACTTCTTGACACGGTCCGAGTATGAAGGTCAGGACGCTAAAACGGTTGTGGACTCCGTTTTAACCAAATGTTAAGTCTGGAGACTATAAAACTTTACTAAATCCAGTGAATAGTAAACGTTTGTGGAGGAGCCTAAATTGTCTCCACTGTTTCGTCATGATTGACTGCCAATTGTGAACTTGTGGGGAAAAGCAGGAGTAATAAGTGGGAGATTAAGTGGAGGATTGACCAACAGAATTCCTGCAATTCCTCTCCACAAGAGCCCATAGCAATTTCCTGGAGAAATCCTTTAAGTTTGCAAATCTCTCATTTCATTCCTCATTCTCGAGTTGGATACGTGAATTTTTGGCAATCTGAACAAATGTATGGAGAGGATTGAGTAAAATAAATATTGGGGAAAATGATTACATTGGAAGAGGGGGGAGGGGGCTTAGAAATGCGAAGAACTTCTGGATAAGGAATATCAAATTGGTTTCCAATTTCATCTTTCCATTTTGCCATCGAATGGAGAAGGAAATCAAATCAAATTTCTGCCAACCCTTTTTCCTCATTTTATTATTATTATTATTATTATTAGTATTATTATTATTATTATTATTATTATTATTATTATTATTATTATTATTATTGTTATTATTTTTAACAAGTCTCCATTTCAGAGACTTGACAATGTAAAATCTAAACAAGCTAATGAAGCCATCATTGGCTGTGAAACCAGTTCCAAGAGGATGGCGATAAGGGCCACCTCTGCCAAAAATATCCGACTTCAAAGAAATGCCCATTCAAAATAGTCGAGTGTATCAAGGAAGGGCCAAAATGGTTGACTTTGTCCAGGTGAATATGACCTTGAGGGGTCAGTAAGCAATTTAAACACATACCGTACGTTATTATTTACACAACTGGGCCTTATGGACTTTTTAGTAATGCTGATCTAATGGTGGCCTCACACTTTTGCCAATCTAATTAACATTGACGTCAATGTAAGTGCACCCTTAGCTCCAATCGGCATTTTTAATGTCACCATTTTAGTTGGCTAAAACTTTGTCGAAAAACACTTGTCAACCAAATGTTTGTGACAGGCTGAAACAAAATAGTTTGAGTTGCTTCTACCGACCTTTGATCTCAATTTCCTTTCCCCCGTTAATTTATCAATTCCAATCCGTTAAATAATTTTTATAACTTGTTTTGACAGGAAATAGAGTGGAAGTTTGTCCTTCGCCTCGATGGCTGAATCTTTAATGAAGACTTGAAGCGCGGAAGCTGAACAATTCGGGCATCTCGCAAGTGGAAGATGATCCTAACAAAATGGACAGCCCGAAGGTTTCCATTTGCTTTTGCTCAATAGCTGTTAATCAACAATTCCTAGAGATTCCCCACCCGACCTTGAAGAGATTCTTTACAGGGTGTCCATTGAACTACCCGGGCGTTTCATTAATCCCACGTACAATCTCCAAATTGATTTTAATTGCTCCTTTCTAAGTTGGAAATGAAGAGGAATGCTCCGCCAATACCAATACCACGAATACCACCAGGCTGGACAATAAGAGCCCAATCTAATCTTAAACCCATTCTGGTATTATTTTATGGGATGGACGTTGTATTTTTCTGCCAGGGATTTGAATCAATACGCTTCAGTCATGCTATTTAAACACCGAAGAAGAGAATATGAACCGGGTAATAGTGGTTCGGAATGAATTTCTAGATATTTATGTGAATAGCTTATTTATATGTTGCTCATGGGTGGGCGAGCTAGAGTCGGACATGCCAACACTGCCAAGGCAACTCCTCGTGTGCTCAATCATGAATATAGCTACGGTATGTCTCTGCCTTTCGGAGTAATTGGATCGTGGATGATGATGTTTGTCTTTTTAAGGACATTTGAGATTTATTTGCACTTGCCCCCCCCCCCACCCGAATCAACACATTTGAGGACAGCTCAGAGAGAGAGGTTGGCCCGAGTCGTAGAAATGCACCACTGCCACCCGTAACGATCTCACACCTACGGACAAGCCGGACGATAGGTGAGATCTAGAGGATTTCAACAGGATCTCTGGAATTTTAAATGGCCGTATGGCGTATGACGAGTTGGCGATTGGAAGTCTGGGTATTTGATTAGGAGTCGCTTTTTTGAAAAATATAGATTTTTTTGGGCAATCAGGGCCGACTGGCGGTTGTCACAGAAGAGTCAGTGTGGAGGGTTTGATTGAGAAAAACACTTAAGAGATTATCGAGACTAATGATCAAGAGAGAAAGAAACCAGGGCTGGTTTCATTCTTGTCACTATAACGTATTTCCCTCATTGCTTTCTTACTTGAGAATTTCCAGGTTGCTTTCCAGCCAGGGTTCCATACCAGGAGATTACACGTCCGGGTGTTTTTATTAATTGCCCGATTAAAGTTTTAAAATCCGAGCTAGAGTTTTTTCCTTGGGATTTGTGGAAGTTTTAGAGATCTTTGATGGTTGGAGTACCCGGGTATTAGGGAACCTTGGTGTTTTTGTGTACAAGGTGAGAAATGTTAAATTGGATTCGTCTGGCTAAAACTTCCTCGTCCGAAATTCCCTTTTGTCCGACGAAATAAATAAAAATCTTAATTCCCAAACTTCCAAGTTGCTTCTTACGGAGATAACTCACACAAATCACCCCACGTCCATCTCCCAATCCCAAAGACTTTCGTATTCACAAGCCTCCGAAGAAAAGAAAAACTTTCTAGGATATATAGTCCAAACAACTATTTATTAACTTGTACTATCTCAATATTTTGAACCCTCAAGGTCTCCCTAAGACCCGGGAGGGCAGAGTCCGAGAAATCCGACAGCTGTGATACCTTTCAAATTAAACTTCTCTTACATCAACTCCACCACTTTTCTACGTTTGATTCCTAAAAACTTTCTTTACTGTTCAGCTCAAATACCTGCTTGGGTTTGTTTTAAACAAGGTCTCTTAAAATGTCTAAGCTGGTATCGGCAAAGACAGAAACAGTATAAATTGTTTTTGTTTAAATCCGCCATAAACTATTTGACGTAGGTTAGTTGGCGATTAGGATAATTTTCAAAATATATTCCAGGCCAATACAATTGAATAAATATTGACTCGACATCTACGTCCCTCCCCCTGTATGGAAATCATCGAAAAGGGTACAAGACTTGATTACTGAGTACCAGGATCTGTGCTGTGGACGTCACAGTTGTGACCATGTTGATGTATTTTGAGTCTAGTGGCAACTGGGAGATTTAGCAAACTAATTAGCTTCAAAATAAATCATGATTAATTAAAATGCGCTACAGGTTCAAGGGATTAGGTCATTGGAGTAGTGTGGTTGGATCCACGTAATTTAAATATTAATGTGACTCTGGCTGCCATGTAATCTCGAGATTGAGCCGTGCAAGATCCGGTTTGAGAGGATCATGAATTGCTTGTGGTACTAGTACCCGGGTTTCAAATCGGGCGTACTAGAAGCGACAGTATCAAGAGCAGCAGTGGTCCATGGACGACCCGCGGTATGGATCATGGGATTTGGGCCCATCTGTGTAAATATGAGAACATATGCTGTTGGTCTGGGCTAATAATGATTGAGGCGGGTGGGATGCATCAGAGGCTCTTTTTTTTATCTGAGGCAAAGAATAATAAGAATTTTATTCGAATTGTAATCCACCTCTGCTTTTTATACAAATGTAGAGTTTAGAGGAAGAGAGATGGACCCTGGAGGTTTAAATGTACATGAGCTTGTAAATGGGCTTTTTTTGGTAGCCTTGATCTGAGTTATTAAAAGTTGCCCTTGGGGTAAGTACTGCATTATAATGAGTTGGGATTTACCTTTGAGTTTTTTGGTTATGACAATTTTACCCTAGAAAGTCCGAACTGACTCTCGAGGAGCTCTGAGAAATGGGTGGAAAGTTTTTACTGCTCTTTAGTGTATTGTAAATTATGAGTACATTTCAAAAACAAGTTCAAAAGGATTTCCTGGAACTTCAGAAATTATTTATTAAAAGGGTGAGTGTTTTTAGTACTGGGCCACCTTGTAATTTGCTGGATGTTAGGAAAGCAGTAATACTTGCAACGTTTTTTAATCTTCAATCTCAAGTGAATTTTTTTAAGTACCCCAATAAATTGCGAGATTTCCAAACACAAAACATGGAAACAAATGAGTACTACCGGATAACTTTGTAACTTGGTAGAGAATTGCAAACCGGTAATGACTTGCAAAATATTAACTTATCTTCAATTATGTTTTTTTGAAATTTTATAAATAAAATTTCCCTAATTTTCAAACAAATACGATTAATTAAACAAGACTTTTAAGTACTACCGAGTCACCTTGTACGAGTATTCTATTTTGCTTGATTTAGGGAAATCGCGAATTTGACACTTAAACAACTTGTAATAATTTAAATTTTTCATTTATTATCCACTTTTTTTTAACTTTCTAAATAAAATTTGCATGATTTTCAAAAATAATCCAATAAAATAAATGTTTTACTAGGGCCACTTTGTAATATCCTAGAAAGATGAAGAAAATAAAACGTTTCTCATGTATCTTAACTATATGTGCCAATACGAGGCTAAAAATATGAAAATCTTGACTTATCATTGGAATTTCCAAAAAAGGCGAATAAATTCTCTCCCCTCAAGATTTAAAATCCAAGCCCGACTCGCCCATACCGAAAATAAAATTTCCAAGACGATCTACGTTTTATGAAAAAGATATAAAAATCCGCCCTAAATTCCCCACCTGTCTCATTTCCATATCTCTTCAGCTCCGCACACGCTCCCCAAATCTAAATCCATAAAATCCCTACGTGCTCATGCAATCCCCGAATTCGGAGCCAGTAAGTTACTGCTCTCCACACTATAGGGCAGTATACAATACCAAAAGTCCTTGAAATTAAAAAAACACATATCCAACCTACCCAAGCTCGTAATTCGTAATAAAACTCAAGAGTGTGTAAAACAAAAATGCAGAATGGAAATGGAGTCTTATTATTGGAGCCTCGTCTCAGAGAGGTCATTTCCTTGGTCGACCTTTGAACTTTAGTTTATGCATATTGTGTGTAGGGATATTTCGTTGGTAGTTGGGACGGGATCTCCAATAAATGGGGGTTCCACACTCCCCAAAAAGGCAATTAATATTCCGGATGTAATCTCAGAGTGTATCATCCAATGTCATTTGATATCCTGGCCCCTCCTCCTACACAGAGACAGACTGGAAACTAGTGAGGCCCATGAGTTTTATTCAACTCGACTCATAGCTCAACTCATTTGAGTTGAGTCGGCTTCAAACTAACTCAACTCGACTCATTCCATTGCATTGGCATCAGGATAGGCAAAAACACATGTTAGTAATGTCAGGGAGTTTGAGTCAACTCAGTCAACTGGATTCATAATTGAGAGTCAGCCTCAAACTCACTGAATTGGAACCAGCACTCTAAAGTACTACCCAACACTAGTGTACAAAAAAAGCATTGTCTTCTTGTTGACTCCTTGATTGCAATGAAATGCTAATTAGTGACGTCAGCCGGGCATCATCAAGAGGATTTCAATTTACCAATCTACGCCGTCGAGATAAGGGGACGCCTGTCACTTGTCCAGGCATCGTCACTACTGCGAGAAAAATGCAGGGACGAAGAAAGGGACAGCAGCCGGGGCAAGGTATGAAGCCCTTGGGATTTAGCTTCACTAGATATTATGTATGTGCTTATTTAGATGGAATAATTTGGGGATTTTTTCCAAGGGATTTTTCGCCAAGCCCTTGAAATATTTAGAAAGTTCAGATTAGTTCTACGCCACTGAAAATGCTAATTGATTCCGAATATTGGCAGCCACTTTTGAAATCCAAAGCCTTGTAAGTGACAAGTGGGAAATTGTGTTTAAAATTCTTAAGAGTTTTGGACCTTCAATCCAAGTCCAAAAGGGTTAAATAAAATAATCTGAGAAAAATACTTGTAAAATGTAATCTTGGGTATTAATTAATACACCCGGGAGTTTAAGATTTATAATATAGAGTCTCA
The DNA here is from genome assembly GCA_034694785.1 of Agrenia bidenticulata. Classification (NCBI taxonomy): domain Eukaryota; kingdom Metazoa; phylum Arthropoda; class Collembola; order Entomobryomorpha; family Isotomidae; genus Agrenia; species Agrenia bidenticulata. Next base: position 38,610 of record JAQFYM010000486.1, on the reverse strand, counting down.
CGGGTCAATTACATCCTAAATGATAGTTTAGTTTCGGATTATATCCAATTAATTTCTCATTGAAATTTCCGTGTAAAATGTTTGGAAATTTCTAGAAAACATTTAGCTGGAAATGACGGGGGATGAGTATTGTTTGTATAAATAAATCAAAGGATGTTAGAAAATTTTTATGTTTTTGAAAGTTTCGAGGCTGGAAAGGAACTAATGACGTCCATACGGTTTTTGCCTCCCGTGGAGACTCGTGTGGGTAAATGATCCAGCTGTGAGAGATTGATAAGGACCGAGGTACAGAGTTTGTTGGAGAGCTTTTGCGATTTTTAGATCCATGTTGGACGGGCTGATGAACTCTTCATCCTCGTATAATTCAATTACTTTTATCGCTACTCTAATCTATTGTGTATCTTGTATGTGTGTTTAAAAGTTTCAAAAAATTCCTTTATCCGGTACTAGTACTAGACCCATTAATGGTCAAGGTTCCATTTTATCGACAGCATTATAATTCGTAAATCCGACTGCTTAGTCTATGAGCTATTCAAATTTTTCATCCGCCCAATGTAGTTATACATAAAGAAGTAGACCAACAGACCGAGAGACATTTTTAGGGCATTGTAGAGTAGATTATCGAGGACTTGGTGTGCACAGAATAAGGACCATATTTGAAGGCTAAGGGTTGATTTATATCTGGCTGTTAAGTCTAGTAAATCGAATGAGCTATTCAACATTAAAATCGGTCTTCATTAGTTATTAAGGAGCATACAAACAGAGGGAGAGAGAGAGAGATTTAGGATATTAAAGAATATTATTATCAAGAAAGGCCTGTACAGGCTCATTACTGGGCCTTATTGATAAGAACCTTTTTAAAGCCAAGGGTTGTTATATATCTGGCCTTGTCAGTCATACCGGATGAGCTGTTTAGATTTAAAACCGGTCCTTTCGTCGTTTTAGACTAGTGAACCGAGCCAAGAGTCAGAGAGATTGAAATTTTCAGAGAATCGTTGAGTAGATTAGGAAGAATTTAGGCTGTACGGGCTTATCACTGGGCCACTGTTGATAAGGACCTCTTTTGAAGGCCAAGGGCATTAATAGTCTATTCAATGGGATGATCTATTTTGATTTTAAACCAGTCCATTATTCGTTAGCTATTTATGATTAGCGAACGAGGGATTTGTGAGGGTAATCAAAAAGTATAAAGGAGCAGAGTTTTTACATGTCAAACGTCAAAAATATGAAATTTCATGAGAGATTGCGATTTCATTGTTCAAGTCCAGAGTTATGACCAACTCGGGTTTTATTATCGAATGGGAAGAAGGTATATTAAAATTTAAGGCTTGAGGTTTAGTTGTCAAGCTTAGAACGATTTGTGTGAAAATCTCTGCTGAGTTAGTAAAACGGTAGGGAAATATTATTGAAGGTTTGTGGCAATTAATTGGTCCAGAAATTAATATTTTATGTCTCATCTTTTATGAAAGTCCTTTGCTTTGCAATTAAATGTAGTTAGGGGATATTTTGACACTTATCCATCTCTATTTTGGCTTTCGAAAGTTACAGACGACAAATCATTAAAGGCACTTGGAATGAGGAGCGTGGAAATTTGTAATTCGATTTACAACTCCTTTGCAAATATATCAAATGCCTTTGCGAAAAATGACTAAATTTTATAATTTAAACGATTTTCATTTGATGGGATGAATTTTTCGATCCCCAAGGTGCCCTTAGGGCCCCGTTTTCTCGAAATTAATGCAACACCCTTTTTACACTCTTGCTCGTATTTGCAAATCCCTTAAGCTAAATTTGAATATACGGATTGCTAATACTTTAACGGAAAACACTAATTTCATCGTGTATCCTCGTAGTGTTTCACTTCCTCTTTCACTTTTAATATCTTACACGTGTTAATTGAAAAAACAATTTACATGAGCAAGGTATCAAAAGTGAAAGCGGGAGTGAAACTATAAACGAGGCATGTTTCAGTTTTGACATTTTGACATTTTAAAACTTGAAAAAATTTGATGATTGACAACTTGAAAAATCATGTCACAAAATTCTGAACTGTCTTTGAAAAAAGGGATAATATTTTCAAATTTTCTGGAGCCTGCTTTGGTTTTTTTGATCTACGAAAATGGTGTAGTAAATACTACAGTTGAGTAGAACTCATTAAAGCCCATGGACACTTGAAAGAGGATGGACATGCCCCCCCAGAAAGTGTGGTCAGATGTTTGTTAACCTCCCACAGTGTGACATTATATTTAATCTCCAACCCCCTCGGATCTTCTTCTTCCTACTTTCTTTATCCCCGCAATTTCTTTTCCCTTTCAAAATCCTTCCTAAATCTTCTACACTGTCCTACATTTAAAAAAGTCTATGACTTGGATTTGAAGTTTTGAATGAGATGAAGAGATGAAGACTCATAATGTCCTCGAGGATCTTGAGAACAAGATTTTATTAATGGATCGACTTAGGTTAACAAAGAAGAGAAACTTTTCCCCCTCAGGGAATCCAAGGGAAAACTTTAAAACTAATTTCAAAATCTTCTCACGCTCCCTCCAACCCTTTCGGCCATCCCTCAAAACTCCCAAAAGACTTAACCTAATAATTAAGCCTTTTGTTATCAATTTCAAAAACATATTTCTACCTCCTCTATCACTTTTTGAGTCGTGTGACCACAGGGCTCAAGAATTAAACACTATTGTAAAACTACAAATCGGTTAGAACGGAAAATATCAAAGGGCTCTAGAAATTGGTTTGGACTTGGCCTGAAAAAACTTTGAGGGCCTTATTTTATAAATCCTAATGTATTTGAATAGCTTGAACTCTGAGCTTTCGTTATAGATTAACTTCACCCAATCATTAGGCCTTTTGTTATCAATTAAAAAAACATATTTGTGCAGCGTCAATCCATATCTAAACTGTGTGACCAACGGGCTCAAAAACTAAGCACTTGGAAATGGAAAGTATCAAAGGGTTCTAGAAATTGGTTTGTACTTGTCCTTAAAAGGGGGAGGAGCCTGATTTTATTAATCCCTTTAGATTTGAATAGTTTGAACTCTGAACTTTAGTGATAGAATATGGATGTGGTCATAGAAAGTGGTTTTGAGCCCGTCTGGCCCTCGTGGTTTTGGCTCTCCTTGTGGCTTTGGATTATAAGTAATGACATTAGGTGACAACTTTGAGGTTCCTTCATAACTCCCAAATCCTTTTCTCCGACACGGGTCAGGGAAATAGGAAAGGAGTTTCTGGGATATTCTATTATATTTTATATCAAGTCCTTGGACACTCTAGCTACTTCATTTCAGTCTCTGGAAATTGTGCTAGGCAAGAGCTAGAAAAAATTTCATTTAGAAAAACTGTTTTTTTTTCGAAAGAATTGCATTTTGAAAATTCCCTAACGGTCCAGTCCTCTGAGAAATATTTAAATTCGGCTCAAAGTATTATAGGCCAAATTGGAGGCAAGCTTCATTTCTGTCGAGGGATGCTTTATAATATTACCAAATTTTGAAAGAAGCTTTGAAGCCTCTGTATTAACTATTTAAAATGTTTCAAATGGGCTGAGTAATAAAATAAGAGTATATTTTAAATCCAGTTGGAGACAAAGGGACAAAGGATAGATTAAAAAAGTATTCAAAGACTTGTGTAATCTCCACTAAAACCCAATAACTCGGCTACTTTCATTCTAATCCCCTAAATCCATTATTTGTATACAACCTCCTTAATCTTATTCTCAAAACTCTTTTAAACATTCTTAAGTCTCCTACTTTGATTTACACGGAAATAAATTACATGACGATTTCGAATTAGAAATCCCTTCTCAGTCTCTTGTATTGAATTGTAAAAGTTAAAATCTTCCCCAAGGCCAAGAGCTTCTAAATAGTTGTCTTACTAATGTTAAAGAAATTGCATCTCAGTATGGGTAAGAAATGAAAAGGAGATATTATAAACAAAACTTTATGCTTTTCTTATAAGAGGGTTCAGCTTTACTTTCCTCATGTTAATTCTCTCAAAGATACCTCCTACTCGCATGGGCTGGACGATTCCCACGATAAAATTATTAAGTTTTTTTTCATTCCTCCTTCTACAATGTGAGGTTGAAAATAAACTTGAGTTGATAAAAATCGGTCAAAGGGATCGATTGCAAGAGATTTTTTGAAAGCACCTTAAGACACATGATAAGAACACCCTGTATTATTAATCCAACTCTTCAGTAACGAAAGATAATTAATAAGGGGAAATGGGATTTAATTAGCTGTGAGCCTGTACACACTCTCATTAAGCTAATTTCCCACTTGACGACCTAGCCCAACCTGCTTCCTCTTTTATCAGCTCATCTTGAGACTCTCGAGCTCTCCATACGTCAGCAAAAGATGGAAAGATTTTAACAAAGCATTCCTAATGACCTTCCGTAACACGCAACCCTCGAAAAATAAGTCAGAGTGGAAAATACAACGACTAAGGTCAAATAATTCCTTGCAAATCCTAACATAACCACAAAAGGGTCAAAAGAAGAGCATGCCAAACAAAACGAGCCCGAAAATTTCACAATACCTCCCGAAACAGCCCGCTTTTCATCTCTCGCCCCGATATTCAAAAACCTTATTTCCCTTGCCTGAATAAGCTGGCATGCTTGTGCCAAGAGTATAGCAAAACAGGGGCTAACCTCAAGTCCAAGAGTCCGCTGGAGAGGTCAATACTGAGGGCTTTAAGGTCACGGCTGGGGACAACCCCAGGAAGGAGTTCGGAGAGACACCCACTTGTTCAACAACAGGTGATGATGAGCTGTCTTCAAGAGGAGGAGGTATATGGTTATGTCCTAGTGTTTTGAGAGGTAGGATGACCCCGAGGTCAGTATGTTTGACAAGTGTGGTCAAGTGATAGGTCAGGTGTGTCCAACGAGTGTGAGGATCAGCAAGGGTCAGTGTTGCTCTTGATGTGAGTTGGGTGACAGTGAAGTTGGCACTGAGTCAGCATGTTCAGCAACTGTTCCAAAAATGGCGAGGAATCGATATTTGGGCCCAAAGAGTGACGGAGAAAACTCGGTTTTTCGCAAATTCTCATTCATCGCCACTCCCTGCGCAAATCCCAACCAACTTTCTCCCTTTTCTCATACGTATGGACTATAGCCCCCCCCCCAAGGTTACCTTCTTATACCGAGATGACCCATCACACAAGAAAAAAATACGAATCAAATAAATAACATTTAACATCTTAATGAATTTAGGGGGAAATACATGAAAAAATCATAGCAGAGGTTTTTTTTGGAATTTATACTGGGTTTTATTAGTAAATAAACTATTGTATCCACCGCCCCTTCAATTCAAGTCCGTTCGAAAGAGACGAACCGACCTCTTTGTGGTCTCAAGGGGGGACGATTATAAGAGTCAGTTTTAAAATTAGAGTCAAAGAATTAAGTTTTTTAAGAGTGACCTTTGGTCGTTTGAACAGTCTAGTTGTTTAATGATAGGAACTGATGGAAGAAGAGATTTGTATTTGGAATGAGGAATGAGGCTTGAATAAACATTGAATCAATCTGGTATGGTGAATGGGATTGATGGATGACCCCTTGAATGCAATTGAAAAGGGTAGGGGAGGTCAATGGAGGGATTTTGAAGGCAGGGGATAATTTAGATTATAAAATTGTGTCTCAGTGTTCCCAATGAGGTCAGTGGTTGTGGTCCAATTGAAAAAATCAGGTTGTATTTTATCCCCTTTCATTAAATATCAGTATGAAACCATGCACTTACAGTCTTCCGAAAGTCTTGTTAGTCTTCCGAAATGATTTTGTGGATAATTGTTTTGGAAATAGAAAAATCATGTGGGTTTTAATTTTTAAGATTGAAAAGAAAAGGGTTCTTATAGTCTGAATGTAAGTTATTGAGAGGATGGGATAAAGTCCGAAGAACCTGTTGACGGTCTATTGGGTTTATATGGAGTTGGGCAGGTGAATGGAATGGCCCGAGGCGAATCTTATTCTTTAATCTCAACTTAAATCCCGAGGTGGCAAATTCATATCTTTTAGTTCTTAAGATTAAGAAATAAATAATAACAAAAGCTTTGAGTTTGTAAAAATATTTTAATTGCCATTTAAAAATAATCCTCGCCTTGGAGACCAAGTAAATAAATTAATAATAAAGTAGCATTTGATTTTCTTTAGAGATCTTTGTAATATTTTTTTTTATGTTTCAATCAGTTTTCATTTGAAATTTGAGATTTTGAATTGCAACGGATTTTTTATAAATTACCCTGGCCGAGAAATATGGCCGGATATTTGATTTGTATTTGCTATGAGAGTGGAGTGCCAATTTTTGCGAGGAAAATCGGAGATGTGGCCCCAGTAAGTATCCTTTAAAATGGCTTTTATTGGACATTATTGTTTTACATTTGTGTTTCATAATTCTAGCATTTAATTTTAATTAATTATTGAAAATCCCACGGCAGAAAAACATTTAATTATGCTTTTCCCTGTTTTTTAATCTCCTACGGGATCGTATATGAACAAACAAGATGACAAAAGTCAATTGGGACTGTACCAATGTTAAGAGTATTGCTCCGGTAGTCACAATCACAAGTAAAAAATCATTGTAGTACAACCTCCCTAATATCGAGACTGGTATTTGTGGTGCTTTCACCTATTAGATTCATGATTGATTGATTGATTGATGGAGTTTTTATTAAAATCTCATCCCTGAAAATTTCCTTGTAAGTTCTAGATTGTACATGAACACAGCGATGTTTTCAAAAGTCATTAGTGGTGACAGGATAGGTTAAACGAAAGCCCCATGCGTTACGTAAAATCAGATGCTACCGAGATTGTGGTATCTTATTATGCTTTTGTCTATGGGATTGATTGATGGAGTGATATGCAAATACTTGTAATTGTACTTGAAATTAGTTACCTAGCCATATCTGATTAATCTTTGTCAGATTCCATTTCCATTGGCAGCGTCATTGAACGGGGTCAAGGTTTTCGGAAGGGGAAATCGAGTGGAGCTCATTTCAGCGGTCACCCAAAGCAGTCGAATTGTGTGGAAGGATTTTCATGACAGGTTTGTTAAAATAATCCACAAGATTGTCCCTCAATTTTCAAACGATTTTGATGTTCTTTGAATTCAAAGGTTATCATTAATATTCGCGGGGACGGATGACTCCATAACGGACTTCCACGTAGAACATGTCCTTGTAAATGTTTTTAGTGTTTTAGTACTCCACACCGGACTAGAAGAAATCCTCAAGACCAAAAGTGTCGATAAGCTCAAAAAAGAATTTCGGGTTCGTTAATGTGTTTTCCTAACTATAAATTCAATCTAAAAAGATTCAAGTCGGTTTTATACTTTTCCTTTCACCGTCCCTCTCACTACTCATATTAACTTCTATCGGTATTTTGTTTAACGTGAGTAAGATAGAAAAAGAGTGAAAGTAACTCATGAATACATTTCATATGAATTACAGCTATGCTACTCAGTAATAGACCTTATACTCCAAGGCTTGAAGCCCACCGAGAAAACATTGTACTTTGGAGATTTGACCGGCTGTGCGGACGTGGCCTTACAAATGGACTCTAACTATCAGGTAGCCAGCTTTGGAAATAAAGTTTCAAACATTTGAATCTCTAGCCTTATCCAGACTTTTCAATCTTCACACTTTTCAATCTCCACACGTTTTGGAGGATATTTAAAAAATACGATAATTTCTTTTGTGACTTGTAGGGGATTTTGGACGGACTTATGGAGAGCATTGGGGGTAGCTACGGGTGCATGGTGGCCAACGGCACTATCATCGCGTCATCCAAGGACTGGTGGACTCTTTCAGGGACGGAAATGTGTCTACTTACATTCACCGTCTCCCAGATTACTGAACCGTCATCGGACACGGCAATTTATTTACCTTCCAGTAGTCCAAATGTTAGCTCTGGATTTGTTACTGGTTTTAAGTGCTTATCTCAGACCCTCGGAAGCCTAACCAGAAATGAAACTAGACATAGCTACAGGCGAACCTGGACTTCCTGAGAAAAACACGAGACTTATTTGTAATTTAAATAATTTAAAATTTAAGATCTTGCTTACAGCTCCCGTATCGACTAGTGACTTTTTCATTGACGGCAAATGTTCGGCTGTGCGTTCTCTGCGGGCAAGAACTGTCGATCACTTTGATGGAAAAGGAGGTGGCCAAGGTGAGAAAATCAAGTGGGGACACTTTCATCCCGTTTCAGGATAAGGGGTCCCCCTTTTCAAATTGTGGAAAGTTGTTTGCCATCGACAAGATCATCAGTGGGTACGTTTATAAGTGGAAATGGACTGAATTTTAAATCAATATGGGTTGGGTTTAAGGACTGCTATGTTGGTCCTTAGGTTTGTCTTGGTGTGTTTAGCAAAGCGTCGGGTGGGGTTCTCTGTTTTTCCGGACAAGGAGAATGACCCACTGAACACAGCTCACAAGTTGGATCTGCTGAGAACTTTTTATCGAAATACGGTGGGGTCAGTTTTGCCTTGGACTTGTAACGCCCCTCCGTTATTCACTTCCCCAGCTCTTCATCTCCATCCTAATGCCAAGGGTGAGATTTTAAGTAATGTTTTACTTTGGATATCTTACCCGGGTTAAGCTTGACATTACTTAACATGAGTGAGATATTAAAAGTGATAATACTATAAACTAGGCTCTAAACTTTGTCTCAAGGGTTGAACATGTAAGTTGGAAGTTTAGTTAATTTAATTAATTGGTGTTTTTGTGTAGACAATAGTCCTACTCGTCACAAAGCGGTGGAGTCCTACTGGTGTTCAGAGTACCACAAATGTCACGCCATGACTTTCTCCGTTTTCCAGCTCTTTGTGATTTATGAGCCGGATGTTCCACTTCTTCTAATGAGGTAATTAATTCTTTTTTGTTGATCGTCAAAACAATATTTTTTAAATCTCGGTAAAAAAACAGCTAAAGAATGAAAATGAAATTTATAATTTTTCAGACAAACGACAAGAAAGCTTCTGCAAGAACTCCTTAAAGATCGAGCCATGCGTTAGATTCATGCCTGCATAAGTTTTATATAGTTTTTTGAAAATTGTGCTGTTTTTATTAAGTATTTTATAAGGTTTCAAATTGTAACTTGAAGTTTATGAAAATGTGTCGAATCTTAGTCATCGAATTCGTCACCTTTAAAGTTGTTATACTCGAAAATATCCTGTACAAATAATAAAAAAATAACCAAGTTACTATGCCAATACTTTCTGAAACGCTTTAAAATTATACGCTCATTTTTATGTTCACCGAGACAAGATGGAAATTTATAAAATCGGCTTCTAAAAATTTCTCGGAAATTTTCCACTAGGTTGCAGTTATCAATCTCATCCCAACGTAAAATGGACACGTAGACAAGACCAGACAATACTAATATCTCCATGCAGTTGGATAAAGGAACTAGAAATGCTGCAGTAACCTAATCACTGTAAACGCGGATGATAAACAGCTTCAAGGACACCACCACCACCAGTTCTCTCTCCAATCAAGTTAACTGAGTTGGCACACAGTCAGTAGTAAGTAATCCTGAGAGTTAGTCAACATTCATCAAGGCTCCAGCTGTCCAGCTTCCCTCTATATCCTAATCTAAATTAAAAGTGAACTATATACAGTTTTATTTTTTTCAAATAAATACCATTTTAAAATTAATTTCAAAAAGGTTTTGCAAATTTGAAATGCATGACCAATAACTAAAAACTCAGTAGTCCATGCCGGGTCCAAGTGAATAAACAAGACGGGGAGAATGTCTTTAAGAATCATGGTGTTTCAAAATCGTCTACGGCACTCTTTTCTAACCACACTCAATTTAATAACTCAGCAAAATGGGTAAGTTGTAAGGAAAATGATTTTTGTGAAGGTAAACAAAAATCTTATGATTTTCTTTTCATAGCTCAAGATCAGAATTAGGAAACTTTCGAGAGTACTCAAGAAAATACGCCCCCCCTGGCCCTTTGAGCTATCTAAGTGTTCCAGGAGAGGTGCCATTGCTGGACTTAACAATGGGACAGTTGATTGATCAGGCTGCCTTCAAATATGGCAACCAAGAAGCTATCGTTGTCTCCAGCCCCAGGGAAGTCCGAAAAACTTTTGTACAAGTCAAAAATGAGGTGAGGTTCGTGGACGAGCTGGACGATTTTTTTTATTGTTTCAAAAATAGAGTATTTTTATTTTTAGTTCTCTGAAGTTGTCTAACAATTAACCCCAATTAGCAATTAATATTTATAAAATTTATATCAAGTCACAAGTGTATTTTTAACTAAACACTTAAATTTCCGAGCTGTTTAACCTTACCGGTCGTCACCTTTTATAGTTGCCTCTATCCCTCTTGATATCTTACTTATGTTAAAAAACAATCAAACGGGATGAGGAACTTATATTATATAAACGAGGCATTATGGTCTGGGTCACTTTACGATCAAAGGACAACGGTTTGGGGCTATAGTTATAAAAAATGTATTTATTTGCAGGTGGACAATTTAGCTGGTGGGCTATTGAGTATCGGGTTGAAAAAAGGTGACCGTGTTGGATTATGGGGGCCCAATAGCTACGAGTGGTATTTGACACATGCCGCAGGGATGAAGGCAGGTCTTATCATTGTAAGTGAAATTAAATTCGAAAGACTAAAACTGAAATTGCTTTAGTACTAGAAAATTAATCTGATTAACTAATTAACATATGATTACCAAAGGTTAATATAAACCCAGGCTATCAGACAAGGGAAGTCGGGTATTGCTTACAAAAAGTCGGGATCAAGTGCATGGTGATTGCGGAGCAGTTTAAAAGCTCAAACTATTACGACTTGATGGTGGCTACAGTGCCGGAGATACCCCGTTCGGAACCAAACAGAATTAGAAGCACTACTGCCCCTCAGCTAACAACCTTGGTGACCTTTGCTGCCAAGGCAGAAAAGTAAAGCTTTATTTAAACCCATACTGATTTTACTTTGATTAACTCAACCCCTTGATTATCAATAGAGGAGCCTTTTCTTTTGAAGAAGTCGTGGACCGAGGAACAAAGGAAGAGAGTCGAAAAGTCCTAAGGGACACCGAGAAACTTGTCCAATTTGATGATGTCTGTAACATCCAGTTCACATCTGTAAGTCCTTGACCCATCGCACAAACCGAATTTCACCGAATATGACCAAAAGGGCTAAAAATGTATTTTTAAATATCCAAGGGTACTACAGGAAATCCCAAGGGAGTCATGCTATCCCATCACAACATTGTTAACAATGGCTTCCTCTGTGGTCGGCGATTTTCCTACTCTGAAAAGGTAACTAGTTGTCAAGTGTATTATTATTAGTATTATTGTATTTATTTTGGTCTTGTGAAATTGATTGTACATAATTACAAGGGTTTAATTGTTGAATTGGCCAGGATAAGCTGTGCATTCCAGTCCCCTTTTTTCATTGCTTTGGAAGCGTAGTGGGGATCACTGCGGGGTTACATTCGGGAGCAACGGCTGTATTCCCTTCCCCTGCATTCTCGCCCACAGAAATACTTCAATCAATTGCAAAGGAAAGGTAGAAATTTTTAAAGTTTCGAGGGGCAGAGCCGATTTATTCGAAAAGTTTCTCCTAAGCCTTAGTTTAAAACGTTTTCAGTTTTTCAATGTCGACGAAAAAATGTTGAATTTCTAATTTGAGTACCCCATCCGGTTGGTAACAAAAACAATCCTATTGATTTCATGCATTTGTCGAAAATCGGCCTTATGGTTCTGAATGTTGCTATTCGATGAATTCCAAAATACGGCTTACCTGTTTTTTTATTTACAACTTAAGTGTACTGAAAATTAAGGTATACAGATAATCCGTATTTTTTAATTGGCAGATGCACAGTATTGTACGGAACGCCGACAATGCACATTGATGTCCTTCACACGCCGGAGTTTAAGGATCACGACGTATCATCTCTTCGACTGGCTGTAACCGCCGGGGCAATTTGTCCCGAGGAGCTAATTCGACATATGAAGACAAAATACACCGTCGACAATGTTACGGTAACTTTTAAAAATCTGCACAAGCTCAAATATTTACAAATGTTAACCAAGTACACACAAGTTGGTATTCCTTTCAGAGTGTCTACGGCATGACTGAAACATCTCCAGCCTCTTTCCAATCTCTCTCCACCGACACTGACAAACTTCGAGCCGAGACGGTGGGCTACCCCTTGGAAAACACCGAGGTCAAAGTGATCGACACTCAAGGGCGAATAGTCCCAGTCGGTAAAGAGGGGGAGTTGTGCATCCGAGGATACCTTAACATGGTCGGCTACTGGGAAGACCCTGAAAAAACTTGCAAGACCATAGATTCTACCCGGTGGCTTCATACTGGGTAAAGACTCCCACTCCGAAACTCATTAATAATTCGTTTGAATTTATTCTCCAGAGAAGAGTGTCCAGAAGTTATGAGTTTGGTTTATGGTTCCAGTGACCTCGTGGTACTGAATGAATCGGGTCACGCCCGCATCGTGGGTAGACTGAAGGACATGATAATTCGAGGCGGTGAAAATGTATATCCCAGAGAGATTGAGGATTTCTTGCACTCCCACCCCGAGGTACAGGAGGCTCATGTATTTGGAGTCCCGGATACCCGCATGGGTGAAGAAATAGCTGTCTGGGTGTCCCTTAAAGAGGGCCACGTTATAACTGTGGAGGAACTCAAGAGCTTTTGCAAAGGAAAGGTTTGTTGTGCTTTTATCGGGGGGGGGGGGGTGAATATTTGAAATGTTTGAAAAGCTTGAATTTTACGTGAGTTTATTTATTTGGTAGATTGCCCATTTTAAGATTCCTCGATTTGTCACAATCACCAAGGACTTTCCAGTGACGACTTCTGGGAAGATTCAGAAATTTAAAATGAGGGAAATGACAATCGAGAAATTCACAATTGAAGATAAGTTTACAAAAATATAACAAGTCATGTCGAGTTGATCAATGGATCATTTCATTATAAGTAGAATGAGCTTATAAGCAGAGGGCACAAAGAATCTACCTTTCCTCCAAAGATTAAATTTGGATAATATTCTAGAAATCATTATGTTAACATAGTCAAGATTATGGAATGATTCCTGCTTATCCAACATATTTAGCATAATTATCATAAGATTCATCCATAAACCCTTAAAAGTAGCATTCGAAGCTATTTTTATCGATACCTTGTCATTCCAAACAAAAACAACGCAACAAAATTAATTCATAACCGTTATCTAAACAATAGTCCGATAAAGATCTCTCTCTGTTTGCGTGTGTCTAGGATCCCCTGCTACTCGTCGCTTCATGTATTCGTCGCGCCCAAGTCAGCGCCGCTTTAAATCATCGCAGTAATAATTCATCGCGATAAAAAGTCATCGTAGTACTTTATTCGCCGCAATCAAAATTTATGGAAAAAAAATTCACCGTGATCAAAAGTCGTCGTGAAAAAAGAGAGAAAAAGCAAACTCAGTCTAAGTAAGGTTGGCAAAGACAAAATATGGTCTAACTGTCATTTACTGTACCCCTGGTAGATAACATAGGAAGTCCCCGTTGGGTAGTAGTAAATTGTAGTGCCATTTTGGGAAAATTTCCACGAAAATAATAAATTTTTTGGAAGCTAAGAGAGAAGTAGAATATTAGAAAGAGAGACACTTGTAACTAATTACTAGAGATGTTAAGGTTGGCGTCTCTAATTAACATATTGAATTTAAATAAATATTTTAGAGCTTAAGAAGAAGAATATTGGAAAGATAAAAATTTGTACAAACTCAGAGAGTTTAATGTTGGCTTCTCTTATTAACATGTAACATTTAAATCTGTTTTAAATTTTAGGATTAAAGAGATAAGCATAATATGAAATTATTTGATTTGAGTATTTATTATTTTAATTTTAAATGCTTGAAGAACCAAATCGTCCATTGTCTCCATCACGATCTGATTTTATGGGATAAATTTTGATCACGACAAGAAAGGACTGCGATGATTTTTGATCGCGATGAATTAGTCCTGCGATAATTTAATACGGCACTGACTTAGACGCGACGAATATATGAGGCGACGAGTTCGACACGCTGAGTAGCCTGGCACCGTGTGTGTATGTCTGTTACCAATTGAATCGACCCCGCTCGACTTAATGATAAAATTAAAGTGCCCATGCACTTTTATGACATGGCGTCTCTGTGATAATCATATTGGCGGGTCCGATGGGTGATTATTTTTCTAGGCGCTGCCCGTCTTAGCGGGCACCGATGGCTATTAAGTATATAAACCATACATGGGCAATACAAAAAAGCCCCCTCCATTGCATCCTCCAACCCGTTATGTAGCCCTCATAATTTATTTTCCAAAAATAACAACAAAAAACTGAAACCAAACTTAACTTGTGAATGATGGACCAGCGGGGACCCTTAAATAATGTGGTATAATAAATTATGCACTAATTCAACGTGAAAACTCTCTTTAAACAAGTGCTTTTTATTTATTATTACTCAATTAATATCCTAGTTATAAATGGGACTGAAGGCCCCGCACGATTATTAATTGATGATGCCTAGCATCGTAACTAAAATTAAGAGAATCAGTCCAAGACTCTCGATCAGCCTGTCCTCTCAAGTCCGAGACTTTCATCGGGTTTTATTAAAAACCCTCCGGATGTCTGTGGAGAGGATAATTAGAAGGAGGAAAACTGTCTTGGAGAGTCCTCTTGATCTTAATCTTAAAGGAGCAGAATGACATCAGATTTACTTTCATAATTCTGATATCGTAGGCCTTATTTTTACTACCACATTACCCCCCATCAAAGTATTAACTCACCCGAGTAATCAATAAATGCTAATGGTAGGTAAAATAAACTTATTGTTGTAGGAACGAAGTACCTCTTTCTTTCTACTTACGTTTTGAAGTATCGAATACTAAAAATCAATAATTGTAACTAAAATTATTATCAAACAAACATTATCAGCATGTGATTAATCTGTAATTGAAGCAAATTTTAAGAAATAGTTTTTTAAATTAATTTTAAAAGGATGTTAATGTAACATAATCAGTAACTACTTTGCCATATTCTCGGTTGATTCTGCTGATTCTCTAAATTTGGTATACAAGGGAGGCAGCCCAGATGCTCCAGAACTAGGTCTTGCTGTTTCTAAGCATCATCTAAGGAACAGCTAGAGCAGTGAAATGACTTTTTCATGTTCTGTTAGAAATCGTCTTTGTAAGGCCATACTATTTTAATTCATAGTTATTTGGTATGATTAAAGTTTTTGACTTTCCAAAGTCTGCAGGTGTGACTTCAGGTTTATGGTTGTATCTTGCCTCTGCCAAATAGAGTTATCGACACAGCCACGTTTTAAGGCTTCTTTGTGAGTTGTTAGCTTGATTTAGAAATCATTTCTAGTCATTCTTGCCGTTCCGTCGTCATCTATCTCTCTACAACATGAGTTGTTGACACCGTCCTGGTAAATCGTTAGATGAATCTCGTAACCTGTTTTGGTTTAACAGCTTTGGCCCCTGTATACTCTCCACACGTTCTGAAGTCATCTAGGGCTTCATTCATGAACACAGTTACTTAAAATTTTTATAACTCAATCACTTATTTCTAAAATTATATTTTCCTAATTCCTTTAATTTAAATATCTAAATAAAGTAAACTGTAATCAAAGTTTTGAGATGAATCTTCTCTTTCGCTTAGAACTTAGAGTTTTGTTTTTCGATCAATTTCAGTACTGGGTACTGAGCTGAACTGTTTCTGCATCTGTAGAGATTGCATAATCATCAGATGAGCCGTAGGAGCGTTCTGTTTTCCCAGATGCAACTCGTTGCATTTATCCCAAACTTATGATTTACTTTCGTCAGGGCAAAGATATTTTCGATCTTTTCCTTGCATTCAAGAAAAATTCCATGCAGTCACTGCTCTTCCTCTGAGAGTCTTACAATTTGACAAGGCAGTCCAATCAATGAAGATGGAGGTTCCTCTGATTTTACTTCAAGACTGCGCAGAAACTTTATCTGCTCGAAACTTTAATGCGGCCTCAGCAGATCTAACAGCCAATCTTTCTGTTTCAGCTCCATAGATTATATCTATCCTTCCGATATTCGGAAAAGGCTTTGAAAAAGAAGTCTACCTCTCTTTATCTGCCTCAAATCTATACCTGAGAACCTGTTGCTCAAAAACATCGCATTTACGTTGTAGATCTCTTATTATTTCTACCATATCTTCGGAATCATTTAATTAATGCTCCGATGGATTAGACTTGAACAAGTCTCTACCTTTAAATCCATCATAACTACAACTGGAGCTTACTTACTTCCAGTTTTAGTCTTGGATGACCCTAATTTAATTAATCTACTCTCCTCTTGTTTGTCTACGGCGGATGATTTTGTTTCATTATTTCCTTTATTTTGTTAATTTATTTTATTTAAACGACTCAATTAGCTCCCTCGGGCTTTCACCCATGGAACCATCAAACAATAGATACAATTAAATTGGAGCACGTATAGGGTGTTTTACTCTAATATACTTAACTTATTAATTACTACACTTACTTACTACTAGACTAAATCCTATCGTTCTCTACACTCCTTCGAGATTTCTTGTTTTTCAGAATCAGGATTATAATGAAAAATAGTAGTAATACCGTTACCCTATCTAGTACGCTCGAAAGCTATTTCCTTTATGCTTCGGCCCAAAAAGAGAAGGCTTTTGTTATGTCCAAAAAGGCAAAGTAACTATTTGGAAAATAAACGTTCGAACTCGGGAGTGCGGGTTTACGGTAACAATTTGTAAGTAGTAGGTTTATTGGTCTTCAACTCTCAACTGATTTGTTTGGTACAGAGGTGGTCTTTATATACTAGAGAAGAGACGTACATTAATGGGAAATTAAGTTAATTGTATTTGCTTGGTAAGGGATATTCCCATACATGGCTACTTATCTGTGCTTAGTAAGGGCTATTCCCATTCATGCCTATTTTAGAGGGTAATCGTAGGTTGATGATAAGTAAAACTGATGACTATTAGAAGTGCTAACTTGGTTACTGCTGATGTTGAATTAGCTGATTACCGATGTCTTATATTATCAACGTTACAAATTACTCCTACCTTAGAGTCGAAGCACCTGCAAGATTACTTGTAACTAATTAAGAACTAATTCAAATCTAAATAGGTATGTTTTTGTAGTGAGATAAATATATAGTCCTAGCGGTTTTTAGTAGAAGAAATCAACTTCTCCAACTTGTATATGAGTCCACACGGGTTGTTTGGGGTAGAGTTGTTGAAGCCGGCGTTGAAATTCTTTCGTTATTTTTAGGATGAGTTCTTTGTCTAAATCTGTAAGGCTGGAAGGTTCTTCCAGGGGTAATAATGTTAAAGAGTTGAGCTCATCTTCTGTTAGGTCCACGACAATGGGTTCGGTTTTTTTGGTCCGTGGTAGCAGTGGTGAATCTTCTGAAAGATTCCGCAGGAGAGACGGAGACTGGGGGCGTTTTGGCATTGTGTTTCTAAAATAAAATAATAACAATTAGTTTATTCAAGGGATAGTTTCGGTGAGCGAAGATGTCTCGTCTATTATGTTGGGTTAGGTTTCCAAAGGGGTGAGAGAATCAAGGGGTTGATCCACGGTATTGTCTGATAGTTTATTCTTGGGTTGTAACTCATAGACGTCTGGGTCGGTTGGAATGCAGGTGGTGTCGCAAGTGTGTGACAAGGTATATATTATATTATAAGGCTGTAGTCATGGGAGGCCTCATCCTCATAGATGAATCCGTTTACATAGGTGATTGGGGCCGAGGCCAAAGCGTACGGGGTGTGTAGGCCTCTAAATTGAGTAAAGATTAACCATGCTAGCACAACAGTCAATCCCATGTTCCATGCAATAATTAAGGAAGGGTAGAATCCCGTGGGAGCGTAGTGGATGAGACTGGGTGGAAATATGTTTAGAAGGTGGGGGCAAGGTTTTAATATTTAACAAGTCTAAATAGTTTACATCTTCAGCTGTACCTATAATGATTCCTTTTGGCAATATTTTGTCATAATTTTCCGTGTTTTGTAATAAGAGGGTTATATGCCCTACCCCGGGATCTATTTCTATGAGGGCTCGTTTAAATACTATTCCATACCTTTCCAATAATTGTGGGTGCATTTCTACTACCACCAGGCTAGAATATTCAAGTTGGTTGTTATACCCTAGTTTAACTTCCTCTATACTATTGGCTGTGATCTTAGTGGGTTCTATTGTTCTGATTTTTATAGGGGTTAACACGTGGTTTTGACATATTTGAAGTTAAGTGGCTAGTAAATCTGTTCTTATGGAAAAGGGGATACTATTGGCTGGGGGAATTAGTATTTGTTGATTTTGAAAAGATATAGTAATTTGATGTTTAGACAAGAAGTCGTTCCCTATTATTACGTCATGATTAATGTCATCCATTACAATGGTTGGGTGCTGGGTAGTGAGAGTACCTAAGGTGATATTACTGTCATCAATTCCTATGCTTTTTAATTTTGTGCCGTTTGCAGTCACTAAGGTTAATTTCGTGGGAGCCAAACATGAATTTGCTAAATTGGATTTGATTAGAGTGCATGCAGCTCCTGTATCCATAAGGAAAGTTGTTTCTCGGTTGTTTATGAATCCTGTACATATTACTACTCCTATATTTAAACCTTCTTGTTTAATAGTATTATTTTGTACAGGGAGATATTCCTCTGAGGCGCACTTCTTTAAGTGCGCCGGGTCTCGTTTCCCGAAGCCGGTGGATTTTCCTGGGTGGAACTTCCGTTTGTATTTTGTGATTGATTATTTGTCCGGCGACAATCTCTAGTAGAATGTCCCTGTCGTCTACAGTTTTGGCAATAAGGTGGCCGTCTGCATTTTGCAGCAATATGTCCTACTCCACGGCAGTTATAGCATATGGGCCTTCCATCGTTAGACAAAGAGCTATTATTCCAATGTTCAGAGTTACTCCCTTTATACTCTGGTCTTTTATCACTTTGGATGTTGTTGAGACTCAATTTTTGTAACATATCTTTCAATTCCTTAAATTCCTTGGCTTGAGATTCTTCAATCCCATTAAAACCAGTTTCTCGACCATATATGGCGGATGAATCCTCAAGTTTATGCAAATAGTCTTTTAGTTCCTTAACCGTTCTGTATGTGGTAGCATATACCTTGTCATAATATTTAGGTAAAAGTCCTTTTATGATTGCTTTGATCTTTCGCTCGTCAGTCATAGCTGGGTCTGCTCTTTTGGCTTTTAATAATATATCATAGTTTGCAATTGCCTACGTTGTCGAAGCTTCACCCTATTTCTCTCTTGATCACCAGTTCGATCAAATGCCTTTATTAGTCCGTCTTTTACTTCGTCCCATTTTAACGTTTTGGTCCCTTTATAATCAGAGTACCATTGTTTAGCTACAGTGCCTAAAAACAATGGTAGAAAAGAAGCCTTTTGGTCCTCAGACCAGCCTGCCGATGAAGCCACGGTCTCGAAGTTATCTATGTAATCCCCAGCATGGTCGGTCTCAGAGTTAAAAGGTAGAAGGGCCATGGGGGTCATTAGATTAGGCATGGTGATCGTGGGTGCTGTTGCTGTGGTTGACATATTTCTAGGTGGGGTGGTACGGCGTATGGTTATTATGGGAGTGCTAGGTGGGGATGGGACTGATCTACTTCTTGTTTGATCTGTACTGGAAACGGAACTGTTTTTCTCACTATCTTTATCTGATTCGTCTTCTAATTCGCTTTCTTCGCTACCCGTTTCTTCCGATTCGTCGTCGTAAGAATCGCTTTTACTAACTTTCTTTTCTTTTGATTCGTTCTCAGAATCGTTTGCACTATCTTTGTCTGACTCAAAGACTTCTTGGACCTCAGATTCTGAATTTATCTGGTGGACTTGTATTAACCCTGCAGGGGATTTACTATTACTCGTCTTTTCTATTTCTGCGTGAGTTTTACTTGGTCCAGGTTGAGGACTAGTATTTCCACTCTCTCGCAAGTCAATTATTTGTTTACTCTCATTTCCCTCAACCTCTTCTGGGTTGGTACTACTATCGTTTTGGCTATCTTCTTCCTGTATGCTTTTATTTTTCTGGGTGGCTATAAGTACTTTAGTGTCTTTCTTACCGAGCTCGTACGGATGTTGTGGGGGTTGGTTCCTTATTCGCCGAGAGGAGCGGTTTGCTTCGTCCATACAAGGCAAGCCAGAGACAGGGGGGAGTTAGCGTTCAAGAAGGAATTGTAAATGTCACTGTTTACCCCTGTGATGTTTCAGAGGGTTATTCCGATATTCACAGTGGCGAGGGTGGCTTGAGTCAATGTATCCAGGGATAGGAGTTTTAATCCATTTACACCCTTGCTTGGTAAGGGATATTCCCATACATGGCTACTTATCTGTGCTTAGTAAGGGCTATTCCCATTCATGCCTATTTTAGAGGGTAATCGTAGGTTGATGATAAGTAAAACTGATGACTATTAGAAGTGCTAACTTGGTTACTGCTGATGTTGAATTAGCTGATTACCGTTGTCTTATATTATCAACGTTACACTTTACCTGATTATGTGTACTTAGTAGTCATTATTCTGCTTACCTCCCTTATAATTTGCAAATATAGGAATAAAGTCGGGCTTCCCCATTACAAAGTTTAAATAACAGTGACTTAGTCCCCTTAGCTTTCTGTCTTTACAGTAAAAATGCGGGCAGTCATCCTTATTTTGTAGATTTACCCTCTTAAGTATACAACTTTTATGGACCACATGTTTACAAGGTAGTCGAATTGGAGGATCCTTCAAAATGTTAATTTATATTCCGCATATGGTGCAGATAGCTGCGACATTCGAAATCATTGCTAAATCAATTGATTTTAAATTGGATGGCCACTTCTCGCTTATTTGAATCGCCTTGTTAGTACATGATTTACAGCAAAATTCTTCGCGGGAAGAATCCTCTCGACTTTCTTGATTACATAGGTCGTGTGAGCCAGGTGTCCACAAAGAAGAATAGTGTCTGGCGTCTTTGGTGGACGCAGACCTTCACGAGGCTGTAAATTGTTCTCGATCTTGATCAGTTTTACCTGCAATTTTCTATTTAATAGAACCTAATTATTATTCTGAGTTATTCTCTACACATCTTAATAAATCCCTAATTAATACATCATGTGAACCAATATTCAAATTTTGGCCAGGGAACCCCTAGAGGCGGACGCCCCTAAGAATTTTAGTTTTTGATCCCTAGTTTTCAAAGCAACTTAATATTCTTAATATTTAAAAAAACAGAATAAATAATACTACTGCAAAAGTAAATTATCGATGTGGTCTATTTGTTCGGAGTCATAATTATGCCTAGCATCGTAAATAAAATTAAAATACTCCCTCCATGACTCTAAATGACTCTTAAAGTCCGAGAATTCCACCGTGGTTTATTTAAAACCCTCTATCTGTGGAGAGGATAAATTAAAACTGACATCAGAATTCTTTCTCATAAGGCTTATTTTATTACACTATACATAAAAATTTACAGCTCATTTTATTCAAAAATAAGCCGAACAAAGTGGTAAACTTCCAATTCCTGCATAAATTGTCCGAACGCTTAAAATCGTCCTAGTTCATAAATGCTCGTATTAACTTATTTTGGAAATAATTATTCCATTTGTCTGAAGGGTACCCAGCAATGTGGATACCCCCTCTCCATTGTGGAGAAATTTCTGCATCCTCTTCACCAGATTTTCGACTTTATCTTCTTTGTCGACCTGTACCGTTGTCTCCATGCAGCCGACGCTGTCCATCATCACGTTGAGAGCCGTGTTGATGCCGGTTTCCAGTCGCTGTCTTTGGTGGACTTCTTTGTCCATGAAAATGCGGAATAAAAGGATTACAAAGAGATTCTCCAGGAGCATTTCCCCTCGTTGTCGCCTATTCTAAAGTCCGCTCCATAGACTCGATAGTCGACTTCAGCTCCTCGATTAACAACGCTGTGAAGAACAGCTTGTTCTTCTAAAGCTTTTCAGCAGTTGATAATTGAAGTGCATGTTTAATTCTAGAACTCCACATCAGCGTCTGCATCCCAGGTATCAAAAGCAGCTTGTGTCTGACTCGAAAGCTCTCCAGAATCAGTTTCGGATCCTCAGAATCCCAATCGTGAATACCCTCAAAAGGAATTGCTGGAGCATAGTGAAGAACATCTTCAGCTGGATTGTATACAGACTGTATGACCGGGATGGTTGAGGATCCAGATGATTGTCCCCAAGAATCGGCTTCAGTGTACTTGAAGATCCGTTTTTTGCCCTTGCCGGTCTCGTATGCGGATGAGAATATGTGTATATTTTACATATTTTATGTACCTCAAGATCCTTTTCTGGCCATTTCCGGCCTTGTACGTCGCGTGGGTTGGAGCCATGTGGATAACAGTTTGAGGAGATAATGTGGATCTGGTGAAGTAATAAGAGCGATTGATAAAATAGAGTGAGTTTATATACTCATGAATTTATGAGTAAAGCATAGGATTTAAAAAAGGATTATGCAATTGCCATCAAGCTTTTATTAAGTGGATCTGGACAGATGCCCGTCCTAACCGCATAGGGTTTATGGTTATCAAGGTGGGTACAGATGATGTACGAGATGTTTCCTGAAAAATTGAAAAATTCAAAATTAATTCGATAAATTCTATACGAAATAATCAATCCGGTTTTATATCTAATAATTAATAAATGGCAACATTTTGATAGTTTTTACCATATCTTTCAATTGGAAAACTTTGATTTTGCTATAGAGAGGTAAAATTCCAACAATGCTCAGTGATCCTGGATTGAACTTGTTACTTTGTAACCAATCGTACATTTCATGTAGCACTTAGGGGCTAAAGACTCGCATAATATTTGTTTTTGTGTAATTTTTCTTTTAACGCCCAATACAATTTTGTCAAGCATGTTTTGATGAATGAATCTTACGGTGCATTTTCCATCACTATAAGATACTAGATATATCCTAGACATCTATCTTGATGGTTTCTAAAGATTTTTCTTCTATTCCACATACATTTTCGTTGATTGATTATATTTAAGATTGATTGATTTTAAATTTAATCCAAGCCCTACTTTTTGAATCCAAAATCAGCTAACTTCTGTTTTCTTCAGCATATAAGTTCATTTAATGTGTGGAGTCCAATGGACTCCAACACACCCTCCCCTGTGGCTAAGGTAAAAGGACACCAGTTTCTTCACATGAAAGGAACTGGTTTTTCCCAAGGCTAGGGTGATGATTGAGCTCAGCCACATCACCCTGGTTTGTAACTCTGTTACTGATGACTGTCTGATTTTATTGATTTTAGAGATCTGTGAGTATGAGACTAGACGTAATATGCACCGATATTGATCATGCTACATGAAGATGTGAATGGAAAGAATAACACATATCGTTGGAGTTTCATTTCATTTTATTGAAAAACAAAAGTGTTGCATTATAATAAGTAAGTAATAAAATAAGAAGTAAACTAGTGGCGTAGTTAGTTGTAAGCTTCTGCTCGATGAGTCCTCATTTGGTTTTTAAGAAACTCTTTGAAGAATTCCAAATGGGTAATAAACAAACCTAAAATGTCCAGGGGTCATTTTCATGGTCCTTAATGAAAATAAACATTAGATTTAAGAATTAAACTTCATGTGTGGTTAACTTTTATCGTCCAAACTAGGTTCGATTCAAGTCTGAACTTTTTTCCAAAATTAAGGATCATTATAATCTATTACTGTAGAATACCTAGACTTAGCAAGCCGTGGGATGTTTTCTTCAAATTTTTATCAATTTCTTTTTATGCTTTTTTTAATATCTCTAAAAAGTTTATCAGACTCGGTTTAGGCAATTATCATAAATACAGAGTCTCTATCTCCTGTTGCTAATTTCATGAAATAAATGTAGTACATTTCTTTCGCTTCGTCCAATTAAGTTTTTAAAAACCCCTATCCCACTCTGCTAGTCAACGAGTCGTTAAAAACGCAGACTTTCTTTCAATTGGGATGTTATTTTCTTCTTTGATCTGATATGATATCAAAAAGACTCCGCTCCGCTTTTGAGTTTCCACCGGATCAATCCTTGTTCAAATACTACCTTGGAAGGAGACATCTCTCAAAAAAGTTGACCCAGCGTTTGTGAAACGAGTTTCCAGAGAAGTTAGTGGTAAAAACAATGAGTAACTCTATAAGAAGTTTCCAAACGTGTTTTAAATTTTACTATATGAGATAAATATTGAAAACAAAAAACGATTTTGAGAGAAAATAATTTTTGAATGAATTACCAAAAATGATAGATTTTTTTTAAAGATGTAACTGGATAAAAGTTTGATGTTTTCGAAATCTACCATACACGGTTATTCGGTGGATGCTTGGAGTCAGTCGATCCCAAAAACCTCCAACCTCCTTCTTAACCGATATAAGATGATCAATAGGGCTCAGACGGCTCACCTCCTCCACAATATCTTCTCTAAGGGGACGAAACACGTTGCGTTACAACCAACCGGGACGTTTTCCCGTCCCCAAATTACGTGACCCCTGGGTGCGAATGTATCATGAAGAACTCTATCAACCCCTATACTTCCTACTAAACCCCCCCGGACGATGGTTATGTACTCCTTCTCGCTTCCATTCCTCCCACACGTGTCATGGATAACGCTAGGACGTTGGACGTGGTTCATTCATATTATCGACGGCATAAAGCCGCGTGGGATGACTACGCCCTTCAACTAGAAGCTCGACGGCAAGTGCCCCTCCTCTGCTATTCCCTAGTGTTATGAACGCTAAAGTCTATGTTGTGTTTTTTTATCTATGTTTATATGGTATAAGATTGGTGTAAGGTAGGGTATAACTCCCACAGACACTTTATTCATTACAATTTAACTTTCCAGATTTTAACTATTTTATATTATGATATGATTAGTTTTACATAAACAAGCTCCCCGTCCACAACTGCTCCCACGTTTGCTGCAGAACCTGTATCATCGTCTGGGACACGTACATGGCTGAAAATACATAGAGAGTTGCTCATTAGTACGATGCATGAAACAAGCCACATATTACCTCCCCACTAGCACCACTATTGGTATATTATTCTATTATTAGGGTAAAAGCCGATAGATATAAGACACTTACCATATACTAGTTGCTCCTCCCTGTGAGCCGGTGGTGTCCGGAGATATTGTTTCATTATAGCCGTTTGCATATTGTTACCCACAAATTGTTGGACACAGAGTTCTTTATTGTAATATTCTTTATTTCTATATCGGGTACATTTAAAAGAGGTTTGACAGAGACAGTTCAGGGTAGAGGTTTAGAAGCCTAGAGATCTCGTCAGAGTTCCTGTTAAGGAATCTCGTCAGAGTCTCTAGAGCTTGATCAAGACTGCTCGACTTCCATCCCTTACAATCGGTAGGATATGGGTTTATATACCCCTTAATTTACGTCACTTGATTTGCTTCTTTTAAAGCTATTGTTCTTAGTCAGCATAAAGGTTGATGTTCCATGAGTTTATCTCGTGGAGATTATATTTATAATTTATTAACTAGCTGAGTTCTCATAATATTAGCTGAGTTCTCATAATATTAGCTGATTGAGGATTGTACTTTGTACCTACATAATATTTAGTATTACTCATGAAGTATTTGATATACGCACTTTACTTTTATACATAACAATATCCTCTAGAATACAAACAAACAATATGTTAGCACCAGCTAAATAGGTACACGTTGGCCCAGGTGGAACATTTTTACATTACCGTATATGATTCTCCATAAGCTACATAATGAATGGATGACTTTCTTACCTGCATCTTCACATCTGAGATTTGTTATGTGGTATGGGTACGTCAAGGACACAAAGGGATGCCCACACCAGATTGCCTGTTCCGGACACACGAACGTGTCCCCCACAATAAGTCCTGCGTCAGCTGCTGCAATGCCCGCCTTTGTGAGGCACAATCCGGGTTGTACAGATTCCCCGGCCAGATGGATGTAGACGTTGCCTTCCCGAGTACAAGCACGGCATTCCTGTTCGGCCCCTCTGCCCCAAATGACCCGAATCAGCGTGGCCCCCGGTTTTCCGTCCCCCACTCCGAGAAAAAGGACGAAGACGACAGCAAATGATTTCCATGACGACATCTTAACGGTTTCGTTGTGGATCTGATTCACATTCCCAACCCCGCCAGTCCTTTTTATACTGTCTCCTACTGTGGTATTCCTGATCCCAGATAGTCAAACCTGGAAACCTGCTGAGTCTCCGAATTATCTGTACTTTGGATTCCCATTGATGTTTGTGTCCCGTTTGCATTTTGTACTCATGACTAAGTAGCACCCACCAGTAATGTTTTTTCCCAGGGGGTTTTCATTACTTCTTTCAATTCACATTTTCGTTTTTACCTTATCTATGTATGGATTATGTAAGCCCTCGTCCATTCGATTTATTTGCTGCGGACAGCATATTCAAGTTCGGTGAAGAAACATGTTCCTTCTGAACATGTTCCTAGTGCATGTACAACGTACTTGGCTATGAGTGAGAGGAGTGGAGTTGGCCAATTCCACCAACCCTCTCCCATGCTTAATTAGCCAAGCATGGAGGCTGCCTTGCAGGAGTAGCTTAATTAATGAGTGGACAGGGGTTGGGATCTTTGATCCCATCCAACTTCTTTTGATAAGAAGTTAGTTATGTTTTGCCTTTCGCCGTTCTACTTTAATAATTACATCTCTCTTCCCTTAATACAACGATTCCTCACCCCCAACTTATTTCTAATTTTTAATAATTCGAATTTCGGTTTCCCCGATCTTCATCATATTTCTTTTATTTTGTTTGAATTTATTTATTTAATCTTGTTAGCTCTTTGTGTACTTATTTTTAATTATCTTCACTCTCTTCACCACTTGTTACATCTTTGCCGTTCGCTTCTCTACTCCCCTCTCACCATCTCCTTCATTCGCTCTTATATCCCTATATTCCTCCAACTCATCCACACTACACGCTCACAATATGTACTCTAGAGGTACGTCATAATAATCCTGGGCGGGATTGTGAGCCGTTCCTGTCCATCCACCAATTTTTCGGCTGCTTTGGAAATCATCTATGAAAAATTATTTTTCAGTATGAAAATAAATAGGTTCAACAAGATAACGAAATAAATTAATTGATTTACCTATAATGATTTTCCTTGAATATGGCACTTAAATTATACGAAATTCTGAAAATTCCGTATTTCGTAAAACTGAATACGCCCGTCCACTTGCAATGTATTGTAGCACATAAAGAAAGGATATGGATCATCTCGCCGGATAAAGGAAATCCATGCTAATTCTAAAGCAAAAATTTAGTTTTCAGTCGGTCCCAAATTTAAAAAAAATTTCAACTTTAATATAATTTGATATACGTGTTGTTTATGTGTGAATTGACAGCTAAGAAACCACGCATCTTCAAAGGTTTTCAATAGATTATTTTTCTTTCGAATAGTTTAAATTGAAAGGAACACTCAACTTAAACATGAAAAATAAAAATTTTGAATATACAAAAATCTGTTGGAACACCATGTAAAACCATAGCAGGAAATCCGTTTGAGTTGGTCTCTTGGCAAATTTAGTTTCTGCAGCCTTATCAATAGAATTCATATTCATCTTTTTTTTGTATGTACTCAGGGTAAAAAAAACTAAAAAAAACAATTTGTGGATTTTTGAATTTTTTTAAGGAGAGTCTGCCATATCTTCGGCCGAGGGTCTGATGGACACCCCCCATTTCATGTATGGGGTGATTGTTATCCGTGAATTTTGGAAATGCGAAAACTTTATCATCAATTTCAAAGTATACAATGAGAGATTCTTTAAAATTGAAGCATGCGATCATAACAAGTCTAACATGTTAGATTTTATTTCAACATTTGCATGTAAAAATCAATAAAAAGCAAGGAGTTGGAAAACTTATTCTTGGTGGGTTGGTCTTCAGTCCGCGTTCCAAAATCTGCGCGGTCTACAGTGTTGTATATTAACTCTACCCATTCTTCGACTTTGTTTAGTGAAATAGTTAATACATAAATAGAGATAAGTAATGAGTGGCTAGCTAACCTGGATCACAAGGCTATAACAGAATGCTCTTTTGTCCTAAATGTTTCTTACACCTTTCCTCACTCGTTACAGTATTTGGTGGAGGCCTTTGCACTTTGTCTTTCACTTATGATTTGATTGTTGATGTGTGGTGTTATCCAGTCGAATGTCAGACCATAACTCGTCAATATGAAGTTGAGGCCGGAGGTGCCAGTTAGGCCTTTAAGTGAAGAGAAGATCAATGTTCTCCTGGTTGTTGATCCGATACTCACCCGCCTTGTAGTAATGTCCGTTGATTGAGAAAATTTTTAATGTAGGAACATGCATCCTGCAAATTTGGAAGGCTGGAGGACCCCATTTACCATTACTTATGCTTAGAATTCGGGTTTTTCACAACCCACCTGTTAACAGCTGAGATCCTCTACTGAAATTTCTTTCCAACTTCTCCATCAAGGTCTCCAAATTAAAAACATTTTAAAATTCCACATTATTTCTGAAAATATAATTTGAAAAAAAGCATTACACTACATTTAAAAGGTTCATAGGTATCCCCAGGCACCTAAAAAGAGGTTTTGATGAATCCTTAATCTTTTCTTGGCCCTCGTTCTTCTTCCTCTTCACTACGTTTCAATAAGGAATACAGAAATAATTTAGGAATTCCTTAAGAAAACACCCAAATCCTGGTCCTTTGTTTCCCGTTTCTTTACTAGATTTGTCCGGCTGGATTGACGCTTATCAACTTAAAAATTCAAAAACATTATTTATAACACTTCTATACCCAAAAATATCGCTATGTAGTTAGTTTATTTAAATCAATTTATTTATCGAGAGCTTACCTAGAGATGAATAAGCCAAGCTCCGGGATGGGTTATTGTACACAATCCAAACCGTGGGAGCCAGAAACTCGTAATCCGAGTTGTTCAAACTCTTCGTCATTCTGCGAGAAAACCCAACAAACTTACAGCCAGAGTCAGTGCATGATAAATATGAATGACTTTCGCTGCATTGCATTTTCCGCTGACACCTGGAATCAAATTTCAGAAAAAAACCTCCCAAGTTGATTTTAAAATTCTATTTTCTTCCGTAATGAATGAGTTGGGAAAGACACGGGAGAGGACTGAACATAAACTAATTAATATTGACTTTACCTTTTTCACTCACATGAGTGAATGAGTTTCCGGCTAACAAATGAGTATGTCTACTCATATTAAACCTAAAATTTAAAATAAAATGAAGAGTAAAAATGTGCCTAAAATTAAGTTGATCTAAATCAAAAACTATACTTATGGTTGAAGTAAAGTTTATAGTATTATTGGATTTCTCCCTATATAACTGACACCCCCACAATGACCTCCTTTAGATAATGAATCGCTCCTTTTCACCCTCCTTACTCTCGATTTGTCCCACAATTTTGGATTCCGACCTCTCGATAACATATGAAGATCCGATGAAAAGGGGCTGCGTGTTCTCTGATGAGGATTGCAGATTTAGAGTGGATTTGTTTGGTATTACTCCTCCCTCTCATTTTATTGGCCAGGTGAATGGTGAACGTGAAGAAAAGATTAAGGGTAGTAGGAAAACGTCCACAATCTGTATATTAGGTGAGGTTTGGTTAGGATATTATGTCCACATCGCTTACGTCATGTATATCGTCTCAGTTACCTCCAATTACATAAATCTTTGCTCGAGATAAAAAAGGTATCATAAGATATAAGATGTCATAGCTATTCCAAATCGAAACAACAAGATGCACTTTTTAAGGAAAGAAGTGACGCTGGCAACCGAGCGTTGCACTGTCTAACCCTAAATACCGTGCAATTTCTTCCTGATCTGAAATTTTAAGAACGAACTAAGTCGTGCAACTTTGAGATTTCCCTCAGGATCTGTTGCTCGACAGCCAGAAGCTGCTAAACAAGACCAGCTATGTCTCCTTCGAATGTAGTTTGACGGGTGCTGAGCAACCGTGTGGCGCTGTCAAACCAGTTTTTCGTCTTTGCTTTAAGATAATGGATACACTTGTCCTGAAAATGGCCTTTATTAAAACACCCCTTACAAGTACCTCCTTTCTTCACCTTTTCCGAATTCATACTAAATAAATTTAAATAAACCTAACCTAACCTGACCATCATATTCCTATTACTGAAAACAAGGTAACCGTTAATTCTCTTAGAACTACCTCACACCAAGAACCTCCCGTCAATATTCTCAGGAATTCGCGTACCCTTTTATACAAGGAAAATGGAAAAGGAAAAGCTTTCTTTCCTCCCGGAAAACCACATAACTAATTATAGAAGCATGACAACCGTATTGTCATGAAATATAAACTCAAACCACGAACATCCGTTCCCAATTAAAATTAATAAGTTATCCAAAATGTTTAACCTCAAAACCCATCTTCGTTCGGAATACCGAAAAAGTCCATTCAGCAAAAACACCGAAACAGATGATTACATAGATTAACACCACAAACCATGCACAAATTTTCATACCAAATTTGCATGAATGGTTTAGAGTAATAAAATACCCCAAAAGATCTAGTTGAGGAGACTTGAGCCTTCAAAACTAAGTGGCTCGGTTAATACAGTAAAGCCTACAGCCGTCCAAGTGAATATACTTCCGTTTAGATAAGATTATCCAGTTGCGAGAAATGCCAATCTTTAGTTCGATACTGTCTTTAGGGAGCCAAATGTGGTATAATAAATTAACTTCATGCGCTTTTTTATTATGGTGCGTATTTATTATGTACTCAATTAATATCCTAGTTATAAAAGGGACTGAAGGCCCCGCATGAATATTAATTGTTGATGATGCCTTGCATCGTAACTAAAATTTAGAGAATCATTCTAAGATTCTCAATGCGCCTGTCCTCCTCAGTCCTAGACTTCCATCGGGTTTTATTAAAACCCTCCGGATGTCTGTGGAGAGATATTTAGAAGGATGAAAACTGTCTTTAACAGTTTTCCTTCCTGTAGATCTTAATCTTAAAGGAGGAAAATGACATCAGAATTACGTTCATGATTTTAATGTCATAAGCCTTATTTTTACTACCACAATACACTTACTAGCATTCCTAGTTGAAATACTCAGAGATAGGACCCGCTATTAAGGGTAACGTACAGACGTCAGAAATATTTTGTATCATATAAGGCTTGGGCAGGTTACAGGTAAGTCATGCTGACAGTTGAGCGGGATTTTAAACTGGTAACAGACACACTAGATTACGGTTATGGATTCACAGACGTCGCAAAGAGGTTGAATTTCAGACCACTATTTTGTTTAATTCTGGTTTCTACCTTCTTTTAAGGGATTTTTAGGTTTTAGTCCATCAAGTGATTCATACATGAAATGGTCCTGTAAAACTAGGTACTTGAATATAACTTTTTTTTATTGGGATATTCGATCAAATTTTGTAATTCTAATTGATATGTCAAAATCAGTTACTTACGATTTCATTTCAGATTTTGAAAATTTGCAAATGTCGATATTTGGTTGGATTTCTTCCATTACAACAGTTAAATTTACTCATACTATTGTTAAATATAAATTTGAATAAATATCTTTGAATTTTTTGCTATATTTTATGAAAATGAATACCGTAAAGCGCAATTGTATTAAAGCTTTTTTAAATTTCTCATTCATGATTGGGAAAATAAATTTGGCCTGGCAAGGAATTGAATAGTTAAAATAAATGTCAAGAACTCATCATTATTTTTAAAAAACATCGATATTCTTTATAGCAAGTCATCCCATTCAACACAAAAGGAAGCAGGAGCATTTATTTTAATGCGATTATTTTCTCGATTCATGAGAATGCAAAAACACTCAGCTGAATATATATGAAGAATCGAAATTTTCTTGAAACAGCTTTTATAAAATTACTGAAGACATAAGGATTAGTGAATTCAAGTGATTGAAAAACATATCTAAACTTAGAAAGTGAAAGATCAAATGTAATATCGAGTTGAGTATAATTTCAAAATGTAGAATACAAATTGAAAAGATGCAGCAAATTATGTACAATTTCTATTTCCTGAGATTATCTTGACTCTTTGGGCGCCATTGTTGTCGTCGTTGTTGTAGTAACAATTTACAGTGTTTTTATGGTGACATAAGCAAAAAATTTCTAATCCCATTCGAGTTATCAAAAAACTAAATCTTGATAGTTCTTTTGTATTAGCCTCCTCACGGTTTTATTAAAGATTCTAAAATTATACAAAACTGGATATTAGATACGCCAGGGCTCAAGTTGAATTAAAATAAAGACACTTTGGTGATTAGCCTTGTTTTATTCGCACAGACTCGGCCCTTCTATAACGGTCCCTGAATCACAAATGACTCAAGGGTATGTTGTAGAAGTTTAAATTTAAACAAGCCTATCATATACCCAAGGAATCCCTATCCTCCCTTAACCACATAATTGCCAGAGAACTTAAACTGGGAAAGACGACCCTTCAGGGCCAGCTAGTATCGTATCTAAACCTTTAGTTCAACTTTCGAATAGTCACCCCAAAAGGACTATTTCTAAACATAATATAACAAAAGCTGATACATTCAAGGGTACACATTACTACTGCACTCTCACTTCAGTAACATATTTGAAAGGAACTCAAAGGGATAGACGACCCTTCAGGGCCAGCTAGTATCTTATCCAAGCCTTGAGTTAAAATAATTTCGAATAATAAACCTCAAAGGGATTCTTTCCGAAGATAAAACAAAAGCTGATACCTTCAAGTGTGCACACACTTACAATTCACTGTCACACGTTTAAGACCGAGCATCAGCAATATCATGGCTTTGCGTCTCTGTGACAATTGAGTTTCTCTATAGAAGGGACCGGGGGACTTGGGGGTAAAGTATTGAAATGGTAGATTCTTAGATGAATTAGCTCATGCATGAAGTATAACAAATGGGATTAAATTCGACTCGAGTTTATTTAGGGACAGAGGTGAGGAAATCAAAGAGAAGAAGAGGCTTCACAAACTCGGTCATGGCTTAATAGACAAACAACTTGGGTTTTCATAAACACTTTCAACCACAAAAGTTTGCCTCTGGGGCTGTTCGTAAATTCTGTCACCCCTAAGGGGGGCACTAGGTAACGTTGCATGTACTTATGGAGGTGGCCATGTCTGGATGCACTAGGAGGGTCTGAAAATCTGGATTTTTGAGTTTCGTTATTTAAGAACAGCCCCCTGCTTTCAGTTTTTGTTGTTTCGAATCATTTTTTAAGCTTCTTGAGCAGAGTTTAGTGATTTAAGAATTAATTCGTTCTTCCTTTTCGCTGTTGATTGACCCTAATGGTTTTTTGAGAGGCGTGCGGCTTTATTGAGATTTATTAAACTTTTTGGGGGGATACGAGTATTGCAAATCGGTAGTCTAGCTCCATTAATCCTTCAGTGAGGGGTTTCGTGCTCCTTGAGGCAGGTAAATAGATCAATTTATTTGGAAATTAAAATATCTAGTTCGTATTCTCCCCTGAACCCCTTCTATTATAACTACAAGACTTCATTGACTACTTAGGGTCAAACGAAAAAAAGTCAACCCTTGACATTCACAAACTTCCTTATCAGCTCTTGCCCAGTACCGGGCCTGTAGACCCCTAGTAGTCTAGTAACGTATTTCTATTGGTAATTTAATGATCCATACCTAAGGGTGCCCTCACACTTAATATTGGGGTAACAGTGAAACGAACCCTTAAAATTGTCGTCAGTGTGAGGGCACCCTTAACATTAGCTCAGCATTATTATCATGTCCATAAGTAGACCAGCTCCTTCCATTCCGAAGTCAGCTCTATAACCTGTTTAGATCAACATTGACGAGTTGTGTAAACAGAGTTTAAAATGTACATCATTCCTCAAGGATGTACACACACGGCTCGGCAGGTTTGAATCTCAATAACAAAAGCCACACACTGAGCAGATGTGTGTCAAAATTTTCTACAATGTAATTGTGACTACACATTAGTCCTGGAAAATAAAGTTGAAAAGGGGCTCAAAGCATCTCCATAAATATGTCGTCGATAAAAATAAGTCGATTTAAAATGAGTAGATAAAAATAAGTGTGAACAGGTGGGGGATAAAGAAAAGAGTACGGAAATGAATTGGGTTGTTATGATAATGTAATCTTTAGAAATTGCATACAATCTCCATCAATGTGCATCAGTCTTAACAACAATGCTCTTAAGCCCTGGTTTACTTTGTTTAGTATGGCAAACTATTTTATGTAGATCTTCGGGTAATCGTCCGTCCGTCCGCCCGAAATTAAAATCGACACTTGAAAATTGAAGTGCCTTCCTTCTCTGCGCTACTTTCTTAGATCCGTTTTGAACGGTTTATTTTACCGAGCTGAGAGAAATTACGTAAATATAAATTACATACAGACAAATGCCATTGATTCTTTAAGCACAAAATAAAATGGGATAGCCGATAGGACTGCTGGGAATTTTAATGAAATTCATTTCACGGAACTCTCAACTGATTATGAGCACTTGTGAATTATTATGAGATTTGGATTTCATAATCTTTAAACTGTTGTAGATATGGTGTGTGGTATTTTTAATGGGATGAGCTACTTAAGAAAATATATCATTTATTTTTTTTAAAGTCTCAAGGTCAAGATGATTTGGTATTGGGACATTTCGGTATTTTCCTATTTGTCATGGCTTTTAAATATAATACAATCTCTTCACCCTTTCTAATCCTTTTTTTTATTTGACTGACAGACAGCCTTGCTGAAGGACACAAACTCCATTAGGGGGGCTTTAACCTAGAGTTGTAGGAAATATTCTAATATTTTAAAAACATAGGATTTCAACACTGCTGTCATTTTGAAAATGGGGCAAAGGAGGGTGGCATTTGCTTTGTATAAGATTTGTTGGGATTATTTTTAACTTCCAAAGCTATCTGCAGTTATAGAGAAGCGCTTATTTATGGGACGAGCTATTGGGGTGAGTGCGGTTTAAAATATGAGGGGCATTTAGTGTCATATGTAATAGTTTATAGTACACAATTCGAAAGCGGGAGTACCGCCAGTGACGTCCGGATCATAGCAAGAGATTTCTTGGCCAGTTTTTAATGAGAGTGTCCCCTGCCCCCTTTGCCCTTTGTCTCGTACGTAATTTGTCTGAAGTGCCCCTGTGCCCCTGCCCTCAATAATGCTCTTAAAAATGACTACTTCTCAATAACTTGTTGGCTCTTTTCTGTTCACCATATTTTCTCCCTTAAAGAAAGAGTTTATATAACTACTAGATAATAATTGGTTGAAAAAAAATATATTTCGAAATCCAAAATAAATAAAAGGCTAGAATATGAATAAAAAAAACAATGTGATAATATTATAGTGTAAAGTGTTTTGATAGCTCCAAATATGTTGATATTAAAAAAGTGCCAAATAGCTCCTTGTATAATTTTCGTCTTTGTGTTGATATGGATATAAAGAGGAGGTTTTGTCCCAACTGGTTCTCCACTCTCTATTTCCTAATTGCCTCTGATATATCTACAAGCTCCTCAGTTCTTGGTCGGGATTCCTACCATCAACACTATCACCACCAACACCGCCGAATAAGTCCATCATGATTCTACCCGTGGGGGCTTTCCTCCTCCTCATCTTGAAGGAAACTTGGGCCGTTCAGGAGGTCGAAATCTTAGGTTAGGCAAGGTCGCTAGTTTTTATTTAAAAAGTTGTAGTTTTGATTTTTTGTGCCCAAGCAATGTTTTGCTTTTTATTTCAGAGCCTATGAATGTAATTCCGGATCAATTGACCCTGTCGGGATTTTCGAGTGGGGGAGGATTTGCTCAAATGGTTCAATTTGCCTATTCGTCTCGAATACTAGGAGTTGCGGTGTTCTCTCATAGTAATTGTTTTTTTTAATTTTTTGAAACTCATATTAAGCCTGGTTTATACTTTCTCTTTTCTCGTTACTTGGCATGTCTTGCTGATGTTATTTCCATATTTTTTATAGCATGAGTCAGATAAGTAAAGTAACGAGAAGAAAGTCTGAACCGGGCTCTTTAGGATTGCTTTTAAAGTGTGTGTGATTATTAGCATTTAAATGAATGTA
Organism: Agrenia bidenticulata; assembly: GCA_034694785.1. Classification (NCBI taxonomy): domain Eukaryota; kingdom Metazoa; phylum Arthropoda; class Collembola; order Entomobryomorpha; family Isotomidae; genus Agrenia; species Agrenia bidenticulata. The sequence goes on along the minus strand of JAQFYM010000486.1, from coordinate 2,537 downwards.
GTCTATTCTAGGAGCAGTTTGATTTTTGCTTAGTGGATACTTGGATATAACATTTGTAGGCATTCATTAACCTGCATTTGAATGCAATTATTTATTTAGCTGTAGTTAGTATGAAATTTAAACAGCTATTCAATTTTTCCAAAGCAGTTTCTATTAAAGTGTTTGCATACGATTGAGATCTCGTGTGAATTTTTTAATTTAAAAATAGAAACCTTTTATTTTCACAATTCTGAGAAGAAATTCCAAAGGCCTGTTCTTTTTTAATGCAAATATTAATTGGTCGAAAAATTTTAACTTGAAAATTTAACCTAAATCAATATATTTGTAAAACATGAAAACAGCCTATTACCGATGTGGACCTCCAAATGGAAGGTTCATGGACTGGGACCGAGTGTGTACCCTCCTGCAAAACACAACAGAGCCCAATTGGTACGACCCTGAGAAGGTCCACAAAGACGTCCAAGACTACTACTCCAGAGGTCTCATCGAAAATCCACTGAATCTTCGAAACAAACGGCTCTACGTCTACACCGGACTACGAAGCTTCATCTTCCACCCGGGTAACAATCTTTAATCAAGAGTTAATTAGCATTTAATTAGCATTTAATTAACATTTAATTAATATTCACCCTCTTTAAAAATATTTTGATTCCAATGTTTAGTCCAGAGTATGAACATCCTCAGAGTGTACGAGAGATATATAAGGAACCCTTACAAGGTCCGTACGAGGATCCAAGATGCCGTCTTCGCTATGGTGCGTTGGAAATTTTTTTCTTCTTTTCTTTTGGTAATTTTTTTAGGAATTTGCATAAACAGACAACTAATTCTTTCTAGCCAACAGACAATGATTTTGGAGTTGGGTGCAAGCATGACTCGACTAAAAACTTTTTCATTGGAAACTGTGGATTCTCAGGAGCCTATGAAGCTTTGAACTTTCTCAACTGTGACAATGTCAAACTTGTCCACCCTCGAAGTACATTAAACTTTGAACTCTATTGAAAATTCAGCAAGTCAGCATAAAGACAACTTCTCCTTATGAGGGCTTGCGAACTTTTTAAAAATCTTTATACCCTTCGTATCGAATCGGTCATTTCGGAGATATCCTAGTAGCCCATTCACAAAACCAACCCTGCTATGATTTCCTACAGAGCTTCTTAACACTGACTAATTTCAAAGATGATTTTGGAAAATCAGGGAATGCTTTTTATTTATCGGTAGTGAACTAAACAATACGATTGACACTTTAAGGTCAACCAATGCTCGATTTGCAGCCCTTGAGGTCCTTCAATCAGTCTAAATTCTTAGGAGGACTTCGGAGGCCCCAAATGGACGAAGTCGGCTTCTTCTACGTCCCTAGAAACTGCCGGAACCCTAGTCAACCCTGCCTCTTTCATGTCTTTTTCCACGGATGTGGTGTCAGTAGGTCAGTACTGTTTTAATTAAAAGAAATAAAATGATCCGTCTTGTGAAATTTTCTCTAAATGTTTTTTTTAATGATTCAGGAGGATAGCTGGGTCTCAGTTCATTCAGAACAGCGGATTTCTGGAAGTGGCAGAGGCAAATGATATCGTCATGCTGTTCCCTCAAAACCATGAAGAATCCCTGAGAAATACTGCAGCCAGGGGCTGCTGGGATACGTTCGGGTTTAGTGGACCTCTGTACTCCACCCGGAGGGGAGATCAAATCACCGCTGTGTGGAGGATGATCTCGAGGGTCATCTCAGGATCGGATCTGATGGTCATAGGGAGTTAGTTGGTATTATCAGTAAAATATATTCTACTTACTTTAGTACGAAAAGGGATTCAACGACTTATCACATTATGTAGAATCTAGTCGAATAATATATATATCGCATTAAGTCAATACTGGGATAACTGGGTGTAATAAAGAAGCCGATTGACTAGAAATTGATTTCCATTTTCTATGTTCATCATTGACCCTAGTGGGTAAGGGCAGCCAAATATTAAAAACCCTATAGGCGATTCCAATGACTTCGAATGACTCAAGGCATCCCTGGATCAGTAACAATACCATCACAAGGGGACCTACCTGGGATGACATCAATGACCTTTCGAAATGATATTTGGTTTCATATAACCTATGGATCCCCTTGTGAAGTCAAATCCTAGCTTAAACTCTTGGAACTTGGCCCACTGAAGGCGCCCTTAGCTAATTACGCATAAGGAGACAAGCACAAGGTGACCTGAGGTGACAACGATAAGCTTTCGAAACGGTCTTGAGTTGCATGTAACTAGGATTCCATACGCTCGAGCCTAAATTAATTAAAATAAGATGAAGATATTATTTAAGTGATCAAAAATTTGAATAAAATCCGCCATCCTCCTCCTCTTTGCCTCATTAAGCCTCTGAGGTTGTTTGACCCCAAGACGGGTTGGCCTTTCCAATTTATCCGCTAATGATGGGATTATAGCTCAAGTAAATTTGACACTATAGCCACTTACAATGCGATGGTTTTAAGCCATCAGAGCCAAATGACATGAAACTAGTACCAAAAAATCAAGTAGACAATTAGAAAT
>JAQFYM010000485.1:0-64779 GCA_034694785.1 Agrenia bidenticulata | reverse complement strand
GGTCATTTTGAGACCAGAAAATTGACATCTACTCAAAACAGTCGATACTTTACTATTTCGTTGAACGGTTTATTAAATGCTCATGCATTGGGAAGATTTACTAGTATGTCTAGTATATTTAATTTTTTAGAAATAATTAAGGATCAAAACAATCCCCCCAAAGAAGCTTTGGCCAACTTTTCCATATGATTTATTTATTTCTATTTCAACAGCTCAGCCTGTATGTCTGGTTCTTTTTAATCCAATGTAACATGAATTTTTTGAAATTTATACGCATTGAAAATAATTTTCGACGAAAATAATAATCACTAAAAATCTCAACCTGTTTTCAAAGGCGGAGATCATGCACGATGCAGGTATTTTATTATAGTAGTGTTCTAGGTATAGTTCATTTAAGTGCAGTGATGATACATATGCGTTAGGATACCTCAGAGATTTATGAGGGTAATTTTTTAGCCTGAAGATAAATTAATTCAACCTAAATCTCTCTTTTTAGTTCTCAACGTTCTTAATGCCAAGATTATTGTACTAGTGCTTCGATGATTTTATAAAGATATTCCGCCCTTTTATCATTGTTAAACACATCTGAGTGCTCCCTCTGACACTTAATACATTATCGATCCTCTTGTGGCTGATGCATTAATTCTTAAATAATTTACTATAGTAAAAATTGATTGGAAGGTAAAAAATATAAATTGAAACAATTTTTCCAATCTTATATGCAGGGCAATGACATTTTAATATCATGATAGCATACTTAAGATGTTTATTATACGAGATCGTATTTAAAACGGGTGGCTATTCAAAGCCATGTATTCATAATTAACCTTGGTCTCGCGTTACTGGAAGTAATTTCGATATAGGATATGTAAATTTATTTAAGTGATTGCACAGGCATTATAAATTCACAAAATGAATGAATGAGTTGTTGATGATATAAAATACTGAAGAAATACATGAGCATCCGCGCTGGTGGAAAAAACTTTTTCTTCCCGGTATCGAAATAATTGGTACACAATTGACTGGCGAAGTCTTTCTTTCCCATGGGTTCACAGCTGCCATTGATAAGTTGGAGAGAATTGTCCAGTAAGAATCCAGAGCCCGAAGTTCTCCCACCCGCTTGCCAAGTCAACCCTATTTCAACAAAGTACATCAGTAAACGTTAGTATTCATTTAAAATATTCATAAAATTATAAATTTAAATAAAAACGTCAGACATCCAAGGAAGTTAAGGTATCACACGGTTGTTCAAACCTTGCGGAAATGTATCATCATGATTTTAATTCGAGACATTTTACCAGATAAGAACAAAAACTACCTCTGCATTACTCTGCAATAGCCTGGAGATTCCAGTTGGTGGATGGGTTTCATGTCATCCAACTGATTGATTCCACTATCGGCTGCTTTCCTTTTAATTTAGCTCCTTTGAGCATGACCTGCATGACCCGTTTGCGAACACATCACATTCGACTTCGATAGATCGCGAAACCTACAAATCCATAAAATATTATATTTTAGTTTTATATTGAGCATATTCAATTTGTTGATTATTACTTATTAAATTATAAAGGCTCAGCATTTTATTCAAAATTTCCACACACGGCTTACCTTTTATCTGCTTTTGTGTGTAGTTGTACAATGTATGTACATCCTCGTGACCGCCATGATGTAACATCATTGGTGTTACAGTATAAATCATCTAGCCGGTTTCTTTAAGACAAAAATCTGTAATTTCCATTAAAATAAAAGAAATTAAATTAAGCCAATCTAAAGCACACCCAGAATCCCATGCATCGCTACTGAAACTTGTATGTTATAATGTTATATTCAAAAAACCGGCATGGCCGGACCATGCGGCATTTCTATATATTGCCGATTATTGACTAAATTATGTTACAGAAAATGTTTTAGAGTTTTCACAAAAATGAACCCAGCCTTTATTACTTTAGTAGAGCACTTGCAAGTAATAAAGAGGCTGAAATAGGTTAATTAGAGTATATCTAATTCCTTAACCGAAAAATAAAAAAAAATGACGGAACAAGAGCCCGACTTACTTGACGGAGGGTGATTTGCTGAATGTGAACTAAAAATATTAATATGGAGGGCTGAGCTCAAGAAGCACGCGGTTCCATCAAGTCCAGTCCACCTTTTTAGTCACAAACTATCTGGATTCTGGAGCTAACTCTGAGAGACATTCAACAGGCTAAAATAAATCAATACATAAATGGTGAGTCTTTGTGGTTGTGCAGCATAGTGTTAGTATTAACAGAACCATCTCATGGGGTGAGAAATCCTGGAAATCCAGTCTTGAAGTTGAAAGACAGTTTAGAAATGAAGCCACGGGAGTAAAGGAGGATTTCATTTTAGAATAAAAATTCCAACCCGGTGTAATTCAGAGTTTGATAGGCTTGAGAGCGGGAAAACAAGTCTTCTTGATTTCTATTGATTTCGCAGAGATTGAAGAAAAAATTCGGGAATTTTGTGAAATTATATTGGGTATAAATTAATTCAATAATATCAATTATATTTTGTATTTAGGAAATTTCAATTGCACAAATTACACGGCAGATTAATAACAACTTTTTCTGAATTGTGTTATAGTTGACAGGACGTCGAAATAATAAATTTAATTTCAGTTTGGTGGACTAAAATAAAAAGTACCAAATAAATACAGTCAACAGTTTCAACTCGTATTCTGCTTAGCATCTTTCATCTTTGGGACGGTAAGGCAGAGATCATAAAACATAAAAATAATCAGTCAAATTAATGAATAAATTGTAAATACTAATTAGCCGAAAAGGACTGAAACATGAGCGGATTTGGACGAGGATTCAATTTCGGGGGTTCAAATCTAGGGCAGCCAAACTTTTCATTTGGCACGAACCCAGCTGCTCCTGCTGCCACTGTAGCGGCTCCTCAACCAGCTGTAAATTTCTCCAGTAATGTGACATCAACTGCAAGTGGATTTGCACCCCTGAACTTTGGTGGTGGTAGCATGACCGGAGGAGGTCTTACGATAACTCCAGTAGCAAACCCGCAACAGCAAAATCCAACACTTTTTCCGCCTGGTTTTGGATCTCCTGCAAATCAGCCACAGCCACAGCCGCAGCCGACAAACTTTACGAATGCTCCTGTCACTTTGGGGACGACTGGATTCGCTGCCCCGACCGCCCAGCCCGCGGTGAATTTTGCTAGTTCACCAGCCACATCAGGAATAACGAGCTTCCAGGCTCCTTCACTTGTAAGTAATCCGCTGACATCAGCGACTACCGGGTTTTCTACTTCAGTCCCTAGTACACTTTTCTCTGGTATGAAATTTTAAATATTATTTATTTTCGATATTCTCATGCAAAGTGTTGTTTAAATATATTTTTGGGATGGTACAGGTGGTTTGACATCGACAGCTGCAGTTTCAGCCACACCCACTGCATCCACGGCTCAACCGACTTGTAAGTTTATGCTCTGTATTTATTGTTTATTTTTATTTTTATCTATAAAAATCGTTGATGAATTGACTGCTTTTTGTGTAGTGACTACAGCTGCAACTTCTGAGGCTTCATCGACAACTGCAACGTAAGCTTTTAATTAATATTAGTTATAGTTAGTTTGTGTTCCTAGTGATAGCTAATAAATTATTTTTCTTGAATATCAGAACAACCGCGATAGGCTCTGCAGCTTTAAGTCAGCTTAACTTCCGACAGTTGCAAGAACTTATCAATAAATGGACGATCGAACTTGGCGAACAGGAGAAATCGTTTATTGAGCAAGCTACTAAAGTAAATGCATGGGACAAAACAGTGATGTCTAATGGAGAAAAGGTTTGCAAATAAATCTAAACGATTGTTTTATTAGGTAATAGGTAACAATTGTATGAAATGGCTTACAGATAGCTGCGTTGGATGATGCTGTATCCAAAGTAAAATCCGATCACACTCGTTTGGAACATACTTTGGAATACCTCAAGACACAGCAGCAAGAATTTGAAGCCTTTTTAGAGCCTTTAGAAGCTTCGCTTCCTGTTAATATTGCGGCCGAGCCAGAACGAGAGCAATTGTAAGCACTTTGAATAAAACACATCTACTTAATGACTATATATTTACATTTTAATCAATTGAATTATCAATCAGGTACGCTACAGCAGAAAATATGGACACATCCCTGCAGCAGATGGCTGAAGACTTGAAAGAAATAATTCGACACATCAATGACTCTAATAAGACAGTAGACAAGACGGATCCTGTAAGCTTAGTTTCACTTTGATAAATACTTCTCTTTGCTCTCTAGTAATCATTCAAAGAGTATCGGATTTTGCTAAGCAATTCCTTAATAATAATTAGCGACGGGGAAAAAATAACCTTGAGTTTTTTCAATCCTTCATCTAAAATTACAACCGCTTTTTAGCCCGACTTCAAACTTATCCAATTGACTTGAAATTTTGTACACATCTTTTTGGGTCAATATGAGAGATAAGTTGGAAGGGCATAATTCGACCAACTGGGGAGGAGATATGAAACGAAAACTCACTAGGGTCATAATATGTTGATTTATATGGGGAGTATTTTTATGTTGATTTTTCTATGGAAGCTGTTATACTGATTTATGAAGGGAAAATTTAATACTGATTTAAATATAAGAATTTCACGGAATCCGGGCTAAATTAAATTGCACATGGAAGTTTTTGATATGAACTAGTATTACACTACTATACAAAACAGCCGATGGGTATTTGAGTTTTGCTTTTGTGAATCTTAGGTTTCCCAAATTTTGAAGATTCTGAATGAACACACTGATGCACTTCAATGGGTCGAAGACAACTCTAATAGTGTGAAAAAATCCTTGGAAGAGGTATCAAAAATGCATCAGATGTTCCGAAAAGACCACGAGAGATCTCTACGAATGATGTTCCAGCATTAGTGCGCCTAGAAGTTATGGATTTTTCAGTCTACATTGATTGCAGGATCAATTAAATTGTTTTTTTTAAAACTACATAAATTCCCCAATTCAAGAATGAAGTAAGTAAAGCTTCATATTTTTTTATGAGCTAAAAATCACAAAATCTCGGGGTTTTGTATTAAATTACCAAACAAAAGATTCAAAAGTTGCGAATATGTGTGAACTTTATTTTAGCGTAATTATAAAAGTACATGCCACAATGTACAACTTGTGGAATAATAAATAATATCATTTATCTGTAATTACGCAATTACTAGTAACATATGTATGGTTATGGTGCTATTATTATTGATTAGAAATGAAAAATCATCACAACTCTGGACATATGCCTACTTAGCCACGATAATTAGACAGTTTGGTTGACAAATTGCGCTATTCTGAATATCGATCAAACAGAGGTACGAGAACTGACATTATATCACAGCTGCCCACCAAGTAGTGTAATTCAAACTTACAAATAGTCATTCATAATCATCAAATCATAATGGATCTGGAGAGCACCAATGCCCTGCGACATGTTCTTCTAAGGCGTCTGGATTTTCAGGATTCTCAAGCTCCAGCCCACAGAGTGGACATGTTTGGAAGTTATCGTCTGAAAATTCATAGATTGATTTAATTTTCTTTCACCAAGTTTTAGATTTTTTGATTGTTAAAAACATATGTCAAAATTACCACTTCTGTCCGTGGAAGAGCAACTAAAAAACTGTTGAATATTATCAGGATGATCATTTCGTACAGGCAAAACGTTTGATTTATGCGGTACTGGAATATGTATACTACTTGCAGAGGCTGCCAAGCGCTGTCGTCTGGATGAGACTCTTGTTTTTTTAGACACTTTAACATTTAAAGTTTCTAACTGTTGCTTCAAAGACATTTGTTGAGACACGAGGAAGTCCTTCATTTGGCAGAAGAATTTAACCTGTTGTTTGAACATAGATTGAGTTAACTCACGTTCTTCCCCAGAAGACGATGACAGTGAGTCGGAATCATTGTCATCCAACAATGAGCCACTGGCACTCTGAAAATAGAGATATGGATATTTTAATTCATACAACTTTTGTAAAGCAATGCATTTCATTCGGAATTTTTACATCTAAATACTGCTTGGACAGCACAATATCCTTTTCCAGGACAGAGGAAAGAGTCTTCGAAGCGACCTCATACTCTTCGACCGTTGACATGGACTCTGAAAAATAAAAAAACAAATTCGTACATTGTAAACAATTTTAAATGCTTTACTAAGCTAAACACAGCTTAGAATCTTACCAAGCTTTAAGGATTGGAACTCAGTAATTGAAGTTCGAGGTACTGCTCTTTTAGTCTTTGAAAACACAGGAGTCGAGTTCGAATAAGATTTGGAGGCAGATTCGCCCGAAGAAGACCTGGCTTGATTACTCGAGGTATCTGTTACGGTAAAAGTTTCTAAGGCATCTGTAGGAATGGGAGGGGCTTGTTTTCGTACGATTCTTGTGTCACTCCGCTGGAGTTGTTGCTGAGGAGGATGCAACATTGTTCATGTTGGATATGAGGTTGATATATGTATTTATCGTTTCTGCTTGGGGTTGGGGGCATTCGGGTTTTCACCCTGGTAGAACTGCTTGAGCAAATTGATCGCTTCTGAAGCCCTAACTCCGGGGGACAGTGTGGTGGAAAAGGCTCCGTTCAATTCAAAAACGTTTAGAACAGAGCTACAGCCGCCAAACCTGTCATTTTCACATCCATAAACAATCACAGGGACCTTTAATTGCTCCAAGGCTGATGCACACATTATACATGGCTCGACCGTAACGTAGAGATGAGATTTCGAAAATACTTCAGACGCTGAAACCCCCTTCAACTGGCACCATCGTATAACTTGATCAACGGCAACTAACTCCGCATGTCGAGTTGCATTTTTAGAGTCATTCACGTAATTCCGTCCAGCTCCTATGATTTCAGATTCGTAGACGAACACACAGCCAACTGGGACTTCGCCTTTTTTCAACGCTTCTTGGGCAAAGGCAAACGCAACGTCCATATAATTATTGTCAGGACCGTTCATTACATATCACCGTCCGTTTACTCTTTAAATATGCTAAATTATGGCCGATTCCAGATCAATATTTTGGTGAGATTGATCGATTGCAAAAAGCCTGCCCTGGCTGCCCTTTACATCTTATTTCGGTTCCAGAGCTGATGACACTTCTCCGGTAATACTGCAATATAAGTATCGAACATTACTTAAAGAAACATCGATAAAGAAACTAGAAATCCAAAGGTTGGCAATATAAATAAATTTCTGAGGATCAGCCATCGATCCTTCAAAATAAATTTCGAAATCAGATATTCGTTCATTCAAAAATACAATTTTTTACACGAGATCACCCGCAGCTTATCGAAATGAATGTATAAATTAAAAGTAGGAAACATGAATTAAAATCTTATGCTTCGAAAGTTCGAACATTGGATAAAAATGATAATTTCAATGCTGAAAAAATTTTCTAACTTTTCTCAGCTCCCAAATCACACTAAATTAATTGGAAGATGAAAGTATGTGAACAATTGATTATTAAACCCTATTAGACAACTAAGAATCAATTCAATCAATGACACGACAGCTTAAATGGTAACAGAAACATATTCATTATTTCAGTTTACAGTAAACTGTCAAAGCTATGAACGTCTTCATCCGCCCTAGACGTTATTAAAATAAAATATAAAAACGAATAAAAAAATATTAAAATCACTTACCTAAATAGTTCAATACGATCTGCTCAGGTGTCAAACGGTATGACTGCTAAATTCTTTGACAATCTGGAAATCTGGTCAGCAATTTAACACACAGGGAGGGACCTTAAAACCACCCCTTCCAGAGACTTGCAGAAATAAGGGAATTAAGTGGAAAGATAAATTAGGGACGGAATGTAAAAAAGGATAAAATTGCTAAAAAATAATAAGGGTGAAACTTTCTTTATAGATCATTACACATTATTATTAAAGGTACACACAGCAAAAGACCAGTGCCACTACCAGCCCGTACTACTTCCACTTTCAGTCTGGTTTGCCTCTATATTCCTCTGTCATTATGAATGTATGTGTGAGTGTAAAGAGATAAATGAATTGAGTTACCTCTGAATCAAGCAAGATGTCTTGATGATCACTTCCTTCATTCTCACAATACCTATTCTACAACAATGCAATGCAGTATAATACCTAAATCCATTTCTACAAGTGTGTTAGGTGAATGGCAAATAAGAAGGTTGAAAACTTTTGGCTAGGGCCTTTTTGCTATTGTTATGACGTAAATTTGTGACGTCCCAACTTTACTTGCCGATATATAATCAGGATCGTCTAATTATTTAAAGAGTGTACTTGTAATATTAACTTGTAATATATAGTTTGGATCGGCTCTTGAATTTTCGAAATAAATTTCAGTCACTATATAAACGGAATGAATGATTCAAATTAAATCTCGGATAATGCAAATTATATTAAATCGAGTAAACTTTTAATAGGTTTGCTACACAGGACATAGCATGCCGAAATAAAACCATTAGAATAGAATGTTAACTGCATCTTAGATTGAATGTTTTTTTTAATAAGGAGTGCGTATTTGAAATTTTGAATGTCACCAGGCATATTTGTAGCGACACATAAATGTCGCCAGACATATTTGTCGCGAGACATGATAAATGTAGTCAGACATGTAGTCAGACATATTTATCCGGACAGAATTGTCTAAGACATATATTTGTCGTCGTTTCCAACCGGCATATATATACCGAAAAATCACAGTAACAAATTAACAAATTCTACTAGTTATACCCTTCCGAAACATGGCAAGCATATATTTAATTTTAAATTGTGTGTTTATGGCGTACATTAATCTCAGAATATCTTCCCAACGAATAGTTTTGAATCTCGGTTTTTGTTTATTGTTTATTGTTTTGCTATTGATGTTTTATGTCAATTTTTCGCAAACAATCAAAACGATTGCGTTGATTCATTTAAGAAAAATAATAATCTCTGTTCGAGTTACATTCGATTTTTTACAGACACTCTTTCTTCAAATTGAAATAAAGGGTTAATCAAGTTGCTATTCATTCATAATTTTACTGAAGCCTGCAAATAGCATATAAAGTTTGATACTTTAAAAAAATAATTCTTAACGTATTTGGATAACACATAAATTTCCACGAAATCAAAAATGATACAGGAACAACATAATTTCAAGTTAATCAAATTAACCATTAAAATATCAGCATAAAATATTGCTACAAATTACAGTAAAAAATAAATTTCTACACGTCACAATTTAACTACATCTTAATCTCCTTATTTATCTAACTGTTTGTATAGCCATTGACAATCCCTTCCTTCAGTCTTCTGTGAGTCTGAAATCTAGCGTCTACATGAATGTATATGACAGTCCACATTGATATATATTTGTCTCGGTATAAACCTCCCCATCCATGAGAGAAGGTCGAAGAAGATCATGTAAACGGATTTCCAAGCATATTATTTACCAGATACTCTATTCTAAACTGTCATACCATAGAAAATGTGTGAAATAGAAACAGGACGACATTCTTGAAACCTTTTAGTAAATTGTAAGGTGAAGGTAATTTAAGTGCATTGAAAAGAAACTGACTGAAGAGTATTTTTAGCGTCTAAAATTTTAGGAACCCGCTTAGCCTCTCCATTTTAAGTAGGTATTACAATTTAAACTAATAGTTCGTGCCTCAAAGGACTACTGGAAGGGCAGTAGGGCTTAATGTTAAGGTAAACCTTTGAAAAGATTTATGAATCTAACGTTAAAGGCTACTTGCTAGATTCAAGGTAAGGCGAATCAAAGCACCTCAGCAAAGTCAGGGGCCTCAATACACAATACAGGTAATTTCAAGTGCCTTCCATGTATGTTCGTCCCGTCCCGACAGTCCCGACTGCAAAGCAATTCTCGAAACAAAAATAGGAATAAATGCTGCCTTCAAAACATTAAATCTAACTGGTCTCTGAAAACCGTTTCTTGATCTTATAGTAGTTTTATACACAAATAGATTCCCGTCTTTTCATTCTATCTAATCGAACACACTAACATAAGACATAAACATCTAAAAGCTCTTAGATAGAATTAAATCAAACATACAAACACTATTTCTGAAAGATGCATATATTTGTACATGGAAGCATTTCTGTTCTAGCCACTTCTAGCATTGTCAATCTCACGGCCTACTTCCGAAGATAATACCAGCAGCGAGTAAAATTGTCTTGATGTATCATATTGCAAAAAGATCGTACGAAATCATTTTTGTCATCACCTTAGCCAATAAATAATATTTATCTCGAATGATATTGAAATATATCGCGATTAAAGTAGAAAATATACTTATTTACAATATTATGCTTGTCCATTTCTTATCACTAAAAGTTGCTAGTCTGAGATTCACATAAATTTTCATGTCACATTTCATGAATTCGATGCCCTTACCACTGATACTGATAGGAATCACAAGTCACGGGGTAAAAATCGTCTGAGAATATTCCAGTTACGGTATTTATAATAAGAGATTCTATTCGTTCTTACTGTCACTGGCTCGTTCAGAAACGATAAAATCCTAAACACTCAAACACTCGGTTTTCCTATTCCTATCTACTATACGTCCGCCTTGAGCAGATAGGAAAAATATATCAGATTACACAAGATGTGCTTATTTTTGCTATGATAATGTCTTCCATGTGTAAGCCGTAGATTATATCAATATCCTCAATTAAAAGATCTCCAGTACAATTCAACCCCATGTGCTGAGTGACTTAAACCTTGGCATTCTTGTATTACAAAAGGCTAAGGGTTTCGTCAGCCTGCATCAAATCTCTCAAGGGTGGTCGAAGCAGATAGACCAAATTTTACTTAGTTTGGCTCTTCTATGGAAATTAATTTTTAAACTGTAGTTGCATTGGCCACTGTACCTCTCTGATTAGCTGGGCAGTTTGAAAGGCCCATGTAATCAGAGAACAAATACTATATTTTCTTGAACAATGCTCTACACTACACGGTTCATCGAACAAGTGCCATGTCACATGTGTACTTATTTATCGATAGCATTGATCCATATAGCAAATGCATCATGCATCATGAATCATGAATCATGATAACAGAGCATCACGTCAACCAGATCTAAATTACTACAATAAAGACAAGAAGCATTTATCTCTAGGTTTACATTTATGAAACTATACAATGATAAAATATGTTTGCCCGTTATAAACTTGATGCGGATGATTTCAACTCGTATCACTGTCACAGTCTTTCGGAAGATCTGATAGAACTAATGATACAAGGAACTAAGAAGGATGAAAGTCAAGCATGGAAATATTAATTCTGTTCTTAGCAAGTCAAGTGACATGCGAGAAAGGTTAAGAATGAGTACCATGCCTGGGTGGGGGTGACTTATATGCACTTCCATATCAAAAACCATCCAGGATAGTAGTGGGATTAACATTCACAAATCAGTATACACAATAGTATAGGATCTACTAAGCTTGACATAATTTTACGAGAAGACTTCAATTGAGAAGTGCAGGAAGGCGAGTTTGTTACACTAAATTATTATGTTATAGCTCGTGAATATATTAAAAGAGCTGTGATTCATCATTTTATCGCCTTCGTCATCAAACATTCATGGTTGCCATCTATAACGAACCCATTTAGCACTTATTTCACGTTAGTTGTGTGTAGCAAACTATTTAACATTCGAGTGTAGACCTCTCTCTCCCTTTTCTGTAGAGAAAAAAATAAGAGAAGCATTGGGATATAGGACAGAGATATTGTGAACACATTCTTGGGGTTGTAAGTTGTATTGTAACATATCTTACTCCAACATAACATCCAATCCAAGGAGTTAGTCAGGTTCTAAAAGCATTAGGAGATAGAGAGAAGGAAAAGGAAGACGAAAACTAATACAAAATATAACTTGGGCTTTCCAATAGTAAAAGTAACTTGGTTCGTCCAGTCCAGTCCTTTTTTATGCAGTAATCAAATTAATTGCAACTAGCCAGACGGTGAAGGGAGAACTCCCTGGGTTGTTTTGCATAAAATAAATAATTCTAATGAAAAGTTAGGGAGAAAAAATACTTTCAAAATAAAGGGATTTGAATAGGTGACAGCAATTTACCTGACTTAATTCCCATCTGCATAAGTCGAATCTTGCAAATTTTTGTGGTACGGAAACAGATAAAGTGATTCATTGACTCGCCAACATATTGCGGTTATTGCTGGAACACTCAAGAAGAAACTTTCCCTCTTGAGGTTACTTTTTTTCTTTCCTCCATTTACTTATAACGGAAATTTTAAAGAGTCTTTCCAAACTGGAATCATCTCAACTGAATAATTTTATCAACTAATTGTGGCCATTTTATATAGTAACATTTATTTTTAATTCGAGTGGAAAGTGATATAGTATTGACTTAAAGGACCGTGTAGGTGAAATAAATTATAAATATCTGGGAAGTACTGTGATATCCGTATTTAAACAACAATTGTGCACAAATCCAAGTATTAGGATCTCATAATTTCCATTTATTATTCAATGGGTCATAACTAAAAATAATAGTGAGTCCTCCTTAACATTTTAAAAACCACTGGTTGAACTTTTTTGTGGCGTTTTAAAATTACAAAGTTATATTTAGAATTACGATTGACTTCATTGAATCCAAAAGTATTGAACCGTGAACCGCAATTGATGAATGGTAGGTTTTCCTCAAATTTTGCAAAGGCAGAGGTAAAATAAAGACAAGTTAGTCTAAAATACAACTTCTCAAGTTGTATCAATCTATTTTATGTTGCAAGTGAAACTTGCGTGAAAAAATCAATTCTTCATAATTCATCATTGACTTGTTTATGAACAGTTTCTGGGAGTCTGTGTCGTGTGGGTGTTAGTTTGTGCAAGGAGCGGATATAGACTTTTTGTGGATAACGAAATACCAATTGAAGTTTAAAGGGAAATCGAAATTGGAGATACTTTTTGGTAAGTATTAACGTTTGGGTATCGCAGTTTCATATTATTTGCTATATATCCTGTCTCGGAAGGATTATGAAGTTTTTCATCATGACTTCTAGCACTTGATTAACACTTAACAGTTAATACACAAGAAGTGATTATTATGTTTGCAGTAGAAATCATTCTTTAGGGCCTGTTATAATTACATGCTTCAGTGAACTCTGAACAAACTACCAACCAAGGGATTGTAGAGCAATTCCTGTAATGATTCCTAAAAATTTTGCTTGTTCAAGGGCGAGGAAATTAGAGATACATATATGTATTCTTGTATTTTCCATGTCATAGCCATTCGGTTCGGTTTATTCGATAAGGTTCGGTTTATAAAATTAAATCAGTCAATATAGTTTTAATTATTGTAGACCTTCTGGACGTTACGTCTAGCATAACTGGAAACATTAAAAATTAGCACGCTGCATTAGGTGAGAGGATGAGGATAATGGATTAGATGATTAATTTAAAAACCTGAATATACATTGTCATCCCGAACTACGTAAGTGTTAGGATGTCAGATTAGATGCTTTTTGTCCATCATTTATCTGTTTGTATTGGTAGCTATTTTAAAATTATGCACTGAATTATTTCGATAGTGACACATTCGTAACCACAAATGTTTCAAAGATATTCGGTATTTATTAGAACGGTAATTGATGAATTGGCATCTTGGAAGTATGTGTGTACAAAATTTTGAATTTGTTTCATCAGCATATTCAAGCACATATGCAGTGTCAACTATAAACTGTAAGGAATTCGCTGCTCGGTACTTTTTTTGGTTAAGAATTGGTTAGGAATTTAAGTTGGACACAAATTTTTGACAATCTTAGTTTCATATCTGAAGTTGCTGGTGTCATGGGCCAGGATAGATAAGTATCCCTTTTCGGAGGTCATGGGTAAATTTTTCCTCAGCATCAGAATTATATCTGTGGCCTTCTTAATCAAGTGCTTCGAATAAGCTAATAGAATTTGAAATCGCTAAAGCTGTTATGGTGAAACAAATAAACA
This sequence comes from Agrenia bidenticulata, assembly GCA_034694785.1. Taxonomy (NCBI): domain Eukaryota; kingdom Metazoa; phylum Arthropoda; class Collembola; order Entomobryomorpha; family Isotomidae; genus Agrenia; species Agrenia bidenticulata. The sequence continues at coordinate 50,791 of JAQFYM010000485.1, read as the reverse complement.
GACATTTTAAGGCAATTACCGAGTAGATATGATATTCTCAAAATCTGAAGGCTATATATTTCATTCAAAAAATTGTCCACCGTGCACAACAAATTAAAATGCTTGAGAAACTTAAGTCAAAGATTTGGCGAATAATAGGTAGATTTTTAAAGTTAAAAAATACAATGGCCCTAACCTTCATGAATATTTTATTGTTCCTAAATGCTAAACGATATTTCTCACTTTCTCAGCATGCATACTAATGGTTATATTCTTAATGGCTGAGCTATGGGTGCATCCACACTTACGCTGTCACACTCAATGTTAATTAGATTGGCGTAAGTATGAGTAGCTCGGCACTAAGAATATGACCACAAGTACTTCATCGCAAGGACAATTGTAGAAAATACAGCGCTCATAGAGTAGTCAATCAAAAGCTATTTCGATGAGTTTCTCCCGATTAGTAAAACTACCTTCGTCGCCTCTGTGTTCAAATTAGCGTAAATAAAGTAGGTGGTCTGAATAATAAATTATGTGTACTTTTATTTTTAGTCCGATTTCGAGGGCTTATAAGATCATGTCTGTTTCCGTCAGTCCGTTAACACGATAACTCTCTTCAAACTTATCTAATTGACTTGAAATTTCGGTTAATATGAGAGATAAGTTCGAAGTAGGACATAATCGGACTAACTGGGGTGGAGATATTAAAGGAAAACACACTAGGGTCATAATATTCTGATTCATATGGGCAATATTTTTATGCTGATTTTTCTATGGAAGTTTTTATATTGATTTATGCATGAAAATCTGAGGGAATCGGGCTTAATGAAGTTGCACAGGGAAGTTTTATTATAATGATTGTATGACAGAGACATGGCAGGCTCATGAAGAAGCTATGCAAACTTTTGATTGAAAATGACAAGATTTAAACATAGGATTGCTTTTGGTCACCTTACAAAGATTTACGAAGTAACTAAATAGATTTGATTGTAAAAATAACTTTGAAAGATTCTCTCTCCATCTCGATACTTCATTGAATTTCAAGAAAAAATTAATATTAGCATTCGACCACTTTCGATATTTATGGTTCAGAAAGTAAAGACTGGTTTGGAATTCAAAACTTTACTTTCTTATACTAATTAAAATACTGATTTTATAATTAAATTTCGCAGCTGTATGATGAATGACCGGTTACATTTTTCTGCAATGATAATTAACTTTGGTATTTACACTTTTTTTTAAACCTTGTATGCTTTTTTATAAATTAATGTACGCACCCGTTGCCAGTGTAATCACAATTTCGTTTTTTTTTTTAGTAAATGCATTAAATAGACAGATTTGATTAAAACAACTGCGATTTCATCCAATTTTCTGAAGATCAAAAATTAATTTAATTTTCATTTAAATTTTCATTAAATACGGAACCGTCAGCAGTAGCCGGAAGTTGTTTGTTAATACGCATTGTAGTTAAGTAGAAACTTTAGTCCTATTATTCATTCTTTAAAACGAATAGATATGTCACTTACGTCAAATGTGGTTAACTGTGTGTATTTATACGTATGATTTGTCAAAGTCGTATTCATAAGCGGAAGCACACAATGCTTTTGTATTCTAGAGTGTTATTCATAACATTCATTTGCATGTGTAACTTGTGTAAGGCTGGAACACTTAAAATTAGTATAATATCAGCGTGGGTGAGGTCAAGTAAACCACAGCACGTTTGTTTTGAATGAATAACCTGGGTAAGTGCAGTCCTATGGTAGAGTGACTAAGCATAAATTATGACAAGGCGTCTAACTTCGCATTTCCTTCCGTGCAGACTCGACTGTTTTTCATTTTTGGCAAGAAATCCCGTAATGTTTATATTGACATTCGGTAATAATACGGATCTGGTGACAGTGAATGGGCGCAATGCCCGCAAGGTTAACAATCTTTTAAAGAAGAGCTTCGTTGGTAGAAGGTTATTTAGCGTATCTGTATTCAAGACTCGGTTTAATCAGCATTAGTATAAGCCGTTCTTCCTGAGGTTCAAGAATGAATAAAGATAAAGGTTTAGTACACCATCTTAAATAGGTATATAATTTTAGGAGCGGAAATTATCTCAACTCCGGAAGCTTGGAGGAGTGCTCTACTCGTGTCTGGGCCGATAGTGGACCGCGGTTACTGAGTTGGAATCTTAATAATGACGATATTCTCTACATACTGAAGCAACGATGTCTCAGCTCAATACCATCCTGGCACTATGTCTTTTTGTGCATTCAGTGACCTCCGCCTCAACCGCAACCTCAAACCCTGTGATAAGACAACCGAAATTATGTCCAAAAACCGAAAAGTAAGCCGGAGTTTGGAATGTAATCTCATTTAATTTCTAATTTGATTATGAGACTAAGAAAAAAGTTTTTTAATTTTTAAATCTTAGGTTTAATACTACAGTAACTACATCTGAACAGAAGCATGTACGTGTTCAAAAGTTTGAGTGGTGCGTGAGTTTGACTTTGAAATGTAGCAAATATGTATCCGAAATCAGAACAGTTACAAAAAACGAGGTAAGTCAGTCATCTTAAAAAGAGTATATGAAAGATTAATATTTTTGGGTTTGCTAAATTCGTACGTCCTTCTTTCAGACGATTGAAAAAACTCGATCGATTCCCTCTTGCTGCAAAGGGTTCGCAGAGCATTTAGATCATTTGTGTTATCCCATTTGTGATCCAGAGTGCCATCATGGAGTTTGCATTGGTCCTAACCAATGTGAATGCATTGATGACTACGGGGGTCCGGACTGTAGTTTTAGTAAGACACACACTTCTATCAATTGATCATAACTTTGTCCAATGATCGATCGTCTTTAAAACTAATAATTGTTTTTCTTAATGCAATAAATAGAATGCCCACGCCAAACATGGGGAGTGCAATGCGAGAACAAATGTCAGTGTGACCACGGTTCCACGTGTGACGTAAGCACAGGCCAATGTGTTTGTGAAGCCGGGTGGACCGGAGAGCACTGCGATCGACCATGTCCCACAGATTACTACGGTATGGAGTGCAAAGAGGAGTGCCGCTGTCAACATGGGGGCACTTGTGATCCTGTATCTGGGGAATGTAAATGCACATCCGGATGGAAAGGCCCGTTGTAAGATTTAAGATTTAACTTTACTCGAACATTATTTCATCATTTTGAACAGTTGTTTCTGTAATACAATAAAAAACAATTTAATATTAATATACATTTTTTAAACTTGAAGATGTGAAATCAGATGTCCAGCCGGAACCCACGGTCCCCAATGCACGAACAACTGCAAGTGTCAAAATAATGGAACTTGTGACCCAGGCAGTGGAAAGTGTTATTGCACTGGAGGCTGGAGGGTAACTAACTAAATTCACATGTTTTCATAAATTAGAGGCTAAAGCCCTTAAGCTATAAACATTTAAAAAATTTAACTATTGCAGGGCGATGTATGTGCGAGTCCTTGCCAGCCTGGAAAATGGGGACCTGGTTGCAGGCAAAACTGCGAATGCTACAATGGAGGATTGTGTCATCATATTACGGGGGATTGTTCGTGCACACCCGGATACTATGGAACACAGGTATGTTTAAATTAAATGTTAATTAATCTGCAAAAATATTGCATTGATTTAAAATGGACGACAAATATTAATTTGTAGTGTCATTTGGAGTGCTCTGCTGTAAGTTGGGGTGTCAACTGTTCCTCTCCATGTACTTGCAAAAACGACGGGCAATGTAATCCTGTTGATGGTAGTTGCAATTGTCCACGGGGTTGGACAGGTCAAAATTGTGAATTAGGCTCTTGTCAAGGTAATTTTTATGGCCCAGACTGCAAGTGTCACTGTACTTGCAACGACACGAACACGATTGCGTAAGTACTATTTAACGAATTCTATAATTACAAAAAATACTTTTGTCTCATCAAATTAATTTAAATACAGTTGTCATTCAAACGACGGAACATGCATTTGCAAGGCTGGATGGAAAGGAAGAGATTGTACCAGGCCTTGCTCGCTTAACACTTGGGGACAAGATTGTAGTAGCACGTGCGACTGTCAAAACGAAGCGTTTTGTGATCCCATAAATGGAAAATGCATCTGCCCTGCAGGTAATGTTTTTTTTAAATAAATATTACCATCCCACTGCAGTTTAATCAAATAGAGGCAAAAGTCATTCAAACATGAGCTAACTCCTCAAACCTTTAGAGTCTCAATGAAAAATATATGATGTCTTTGTAATGACTTTGTTGTCAAAATAGGCTATGTAGGTCAATCCTGTGAAACTGCGTGCCAAGAAGGAAAATATGGATTCGGATGTGAGCACAACTGTCAATGTGTCAACGCAAGTCACTGTGATCCAACAAATGGCAAATGCATATGCGAATCAGGTATATTTCATGTAGTATTTCGAAATGGACAGTTTTCTGGTTCAAAATTTCAATTAAACTTGTGGTTTTAAAAGGTTGGCATGGGCTTTACTGTGACAAAAGATGTCTAGCATCAACATGGGGATCCTCATGCAACAACAAGTGTGATTGCAAAAATGATGGCGTTTGTGATTCAGTAACAGGCATGTATTTTTTTTACCCGTACCTGTGCTACCGTATACCCCCAAATAAATGTAATTCTCTTAAAATTACAGGAAGATGTGCATGCTTACCTGGATACCATGGTATAAAGTGTGAACAAACCTGCCCAGCCATGTTTTATGGGCTCGGTTGCCAACAAAATTGCTCCTGCGTTCGTGAAAATACATTGAAATGTGATTCTACTGATGGGAGATGTGTATGCAAGTCTTCTTGGCGAGGTATGACCATAATGGCCTCCAGAATACTCATCAATCCACAAACTGCGTTAAAACCTTAAAAGGTTTCTAATATTAATTGCTGAAAATTGATTCTGGGAAATGTTTAGGCGAAGAATGTGATACAACTTGCGAGGACGGAAAGTGGGGCGAAGACTGTCAAAGGGATTGCCGTTGTGGGGGTGCAAGCTGTGACCAGAAATTCGGCACTTGTCACTGTCCCTCTGGAAAAACGGGAGAAAGATGTACTGAAAACTGCCCTGAAGGATACTTTGGACTTAACTGTGTGCAGAAGTGCCCAGACTGCCAGCATGGGTCATCTTGCAATGCCATAACTGGTGAATGCATTTGCGAGCCGTTTTACACCGGGTGGCTATGTGGATCTCCGTGCCAGAAGGACACGTATGGACCCAAATGTAAAGGAAAATGTGCATGTAAAAATAATGGAGATTGCGATCCCGTTTCAGGTATTTAACCTTCGATTCAATACTATTTTCGTGAGAAACCAAAAATACTGTTTCACTTATTTTTTGCAGGGGTGTGCCGCTGCGTACCAGGTTGGACTGGGGATGATTGTTCAAAACCATGCCCCGCAGGAAAGTACGGCTATAACTGTACTCAGTCATGTCAATGTTCCAATGGAGAAATTTGTCGAGCACATAATGGAGAATGTCGTTGTCCTCCGGGATGGATGGGACCTAGATGCGCTGAAAGTATGAATTTAAAATAGATCAAAGTGTAACAAGGGTTTAACTTAAATATTTGAATAGGCTGTCCTGAGGGATATTATGGTGAACATTGTATTCACATATGTCAGTGTAAATCAGATGACTATTTTTGCGATCCAGTTGTTGGTTGCAAGATCCTTGGTACCTATTCGGGTATGAAAGCCAAAATATATCTTAAAATTGATTGTTACCAACTTCCATAATTCTAGAATTTTACTTTTCTTAATAGATTTTACAAATGAAATTATATCTCACGATGGTAGCCAGTTTGTGTGCTTTCAAAATTCTGCATCTACTATAGCAAATCCAGTTTTGGGTGGTGAGCTAACTAATTCTTCAAATCCTGATTCTACATTGATGAACTGTTATATCATACCTCATGTTTTTCAGCTATGCCACCTACAGAGGATAGAACTCATGCTGGGAAGATAGTTGGCGTGATTACAGCAGTACTTATAGTGCTCTTAATTGTGTTTGCCATTGTGGTTTATTATCGCCGCCGCATTGCAAAGATTAAAAATGAAGGTCAAGTACATTATATGGCTAATCCAGACGACCCACAAGGTAAACTCCTCACCCACAACCATCCATACCCAAGTATGTTCATTATGTGTATATTCAAAAATGACAGACGAATTTGCAGGCGACCGACATCACTTCGATAATCCGGTCTATTCTTATCAAGTAGTGCCCAGGACATCTGATGGTCCGGTGGGACAGATGAATAACATGAGCCCAATTAATAACTTAGCTACTCTAAGCTCTAAGAATGTAAACAAACACAACTGGAATAGCAAGTACGGCGAGGACGACGAGTTTTCAAACACTGGTAAGTTTTACGAATAAATAGTTTGCATATTACAACTTTGTGACTGCGGTCTTTTCTCATTATGGAAGCAATACTGCTTCAAAACTGGGGTATTTAACCTTTATATTTGTAACTGATCTCATGAAAACTTATTAATGCTTTCTCCATTACAAATATACGCATTCTTGGAACAGCCTTCTTCAACTATGGGTACTATACAAAAGGTATTGCTTCACGGGCCCATTTTTTGAAACTCTACGCTACGCTTGCTATTATTTGAGAGTTTTAATCATAACCATTAGAATTATAATTTTCTTAAGCTTAAAATCAGAACTTGTTCCTCAAAATTCTTAATTATATTGCATTAACTATTTTAACACCTTATTTAACCAATCCTACAGGTGCAAGCAGCTCCTATGATTTCCCAGCGGCCCTCGCAGAAAAGAACAGGGAAGCGGACGCAACAAATCCTAATCTCGTAGCAAATAATATTTACCACAGTATTGAAGACTTGAATAGTAGTAGGGCCGAACAAGAGCCCTTTTACGATGAAATTAATCAGCAAAAGGGTAACAATATTCAAGGTGATAATAATTTCTTGTATATTTGAGAATTAAAAAAAATACATACTAACTTTGAGGGGCTAACCATTTACAGTTGCAGAGGAAGAGTATGACCATTTGGACCACAGTCGAGCCAACTTGGGCTCTAATCCAAATTATACTCGAATGCAAACGATTCCACGCAGTGATAGGAACATCAGAAGTGCGGCTTCCAACAATCATAATATTCCAAATGGTACTGGAGGGGAAAGCTCACATTCAAGTGTGGAAGACAATGTCGAAAATAATTTCGACACTGATCATTCTCAGTCGAAAGACCTCAATCCAAAACTAGCTTTATTCAATACTTCCCGAGACAATGAAGACTAGAAACCTTCACGTAATTCAACTTGATACGTTTTTTATCGAAAAGCTTCAGATTTTTTTAAACATTATTCAGCAACATGTAGGGGCGAGTTTTTATTTACCATTTTTACTTCTTTTACCTTAATGAAAAGACAGGAATGTGGGGCTGGATGAAAATCCAATAAATTTTAAATTGTAATATCTTGTAACATAATTAGTCTTCGCGCATTTCCATATTTCTGCAATGTGTACAAAAATAGTCCTCCAAACAGTCATTGTCCATGTCGCAAGTTTTCTAACATTTCATTTGTATCATTCTAGTTATTTTATACTTTAGATCGTATAATTCATCATAGAAACAGATACTACAGTAGAGTGTCCATACATACATCCATAGTTTAATCATCGATATGTTTTCCAGATTGATTTTTTTCTATTACTTTCAGATTGAGCCTTCTGAATAATTAATCTGAGGGGATTTTCTAAAATCTTTCAAACAATATATTACAAGTATAAGTACGAAAATGAGAAAGAAACGTCGCTTATATCATGTATTTATGTAGTACCTTTTATCTTTAAAAAAATACCCAATATGAATAGTTGTTCAATGTAAGTATACAAAAAACATTTTAAAAGGTGAATACGTCCTAAAACATTAATAATTTATCCAGGAAGTTGCTCCAAGAAACCCAGATAAAACTATTATTTTATGCTGCTGCTAGTGATAACTGAAAGTAAACCGAGACACACGCCAGTTGCGGACTGATCTCCTTTAAACCCCCGTAATAATAGGTATAGGTAGTTAGAAGTACGATGAAAAACTACTAATTGTGAAAATAATTGTAACCACTGTCATGTTCTACGAAAGGTACTGGCGATTATTTTAACTGTTCAATCATGAAATAAAAATTTCAGCTCATTATTCATATCGTCGCAAGGACTTTCAACAAGGTTTCAGTCTCAAACAATCAGTATGTAGTTCAGTAAGTATGAGAAGGGCAAGAACACGGGAATGGAATGCGGGGGCAACCTCTGCGCATTTTAATCAACTTAACCACGTACTATTAATTTATAACCGTATTTCTCCTATTGTGATCTTACTTAATGAGCTGGAAAAATGTCCCACGCCTCCATATTCTTTGCTTCCAAACATCAAATATTTATAATAAAAACTCAAATAATAAAATTAAAAGTTAACCATTTACTCTCTCTCTCTTCATGGGGCATCGTTCATACTACAAGGATTTTGAATTTAATTGAAATACATTTTAATTGACTTTCCTGAGGGTATGGGTTGACCAATGACCAACAATATAGTCGGAGGCATAAATAGCGTAAATTTTTCCATGACTTTACCCACCGACTTCCATTAGATAATTGTCGTTGCTCGTCAATATCATTGCATTGTTGTGCTCTAGGAGCTGATGCTAGGCCTCATTTTGAGACAACAATGTACTTAGGTTTGCATTGCTATTGCTGTCTCAAGTTTCTCATTGTCAGACACACTAGTTCGTGTGAAGTGTGTGGTGAGAAATCATTGCCGGGGCTCTCATTTTGTGTTGTGTTGCACACTGTGACTTGGGAGTTGGTTGGGAGACTACATTTTGTATTGTTCGCCACTCACCCCGGGTTTTTTAAAAATTGTTTCATACAATTTCAATCGTTGTCATATTTTAATTCCTTCGAGACTTCCTTCAGGCTTCAGCCCTTCAGCACGTTCCGGAGTAGTCCAGAAACCACTTTAGTGTCATTGCAGAAAACGGGGAGGTTGTAAATTTTCATTAATTTATCAAGGCGATCAGATATCAGAACGAGTAATACTAGGGTTGGAAATGGCAGAGGGGAAACAGTTTCCTTCCCCATCGGGGATGAAAGGATCCGCGTCCAGTGGGGGGATCAACATGAATACATCCTCATCCCCTGGATCTTCTTCAGCATCACCTAGACCATTGGTGAGTTATTTAGGTCCTTGTTCATGTCTGTCATAATAATAATGCCTTACTTTCATCGAGGTGACCACATTGGATCACTACAATTATATAGAGGAATACTGAATACTTGTATCTTTCTTATGGGTTACAAATGCTAGGGTTGTTGTGTTCATTTTGAATAGATTATAGTATTGTAGAATCTATTCAAATCTATAGTGATGATATGGGTTTTAACTGTGTCATTGTTGTATGATGACAGGTATTGACGAAGAAGAATTTACAAGAGCTAGTGAAGCAAGTGGACCCAAACGAACAGTTGGATGAGGATGTAGAAGAACTACTTCTGAGTTATGCCGAGGAGTATATGGAAAATGTGATTGAGGGAGCTTGTATCCTAGCATCTCATAGGAAAGGAAATACTATAGACGTTAAAGATGTCCAGACCCATTTGGGTAAGAATGGAATTCCAGTCTAAAATCTTATCTCTCTGATGAGAGATTAAAGGGATTGAATTATGATTATCTTTTACAGAGAGAAGTTGCAATGTATGGATTCCTGGGTTTGGGACGGATGAACTTAAGCCTTACAAACGGGCTCCTGTAACAGAAGCCCATAAGCAGCGGATGGCCCTTATAAAGAAAACTTTGAAAAAATACTGACCAAGCTACGATGCGACTATATTCTTTATTACTTTATACTGAACTGTAAAATTTTAGTAGTTCGTGTTTTTCCTACCATAGCTTTTAAATTATTAGAAGTACAACTGGCGGATTCAATTACTCAAACTGAAGACTGTTAATTACCATTTACCATCATTTTTGTTAAATAAAATATCGCCATGCTTCTAAGATTTTAAGCTCTAGAGATTCCATACACTGTTTGGTCATGAGCTTTACATTTAAAATCCTTTGATAGGGAAATTAAGAAAAAGTCCATTCACTAAAACAGGATCGTGTATTATCTCTTCGTATTTCTATTTAGAATACCACAGAGCGTTAAAAGTAAGGACATTTTGCAGCTTTAGGTTAGAGACTGTGGGGCATCTCATTCTAGTAGATCTCCGGTGATGATGGGTTTCCGAAATTTCTCGGACGCTGTCCTGATTTGGTTGGTGATTTTCATTGTTTCACCTGTCAGCTCATCAGATAAATTTGACGAAATCATGCAAGACACGATAGACTCGTTCGTCCAAGGTTTGACTGACAAGTACTCTTCTGACTTCGATTCGAATAATTCGTTTTGGCACCCTTATGTCTATGGAATCGGAAATGAGAACAGAGAAGGTAAGAACAAAAATAAATTATACTTTTTTAAAGTTGTTAATAATGTCAAATTTTTTTGGATTGGTTGGTCTCTTCATTAGTCATTCATGTGGAGGAGGTGAAAAAAGAGTTTATCGATGGTGACTACTTTGAATGGAAATATGCTCGTCTTGGACTTAAACATTTCATCGTTGGTCTATCAAGCCATTCAATTGACTTGTTTGGGTCAGACTATAAGAAGATTACTTCCATTGGTAAGAATATCGCTTCTTTTGAACACATTGTGAGGTAATAAATTAAAACCTTGCGAATATTTCCTTCAAAATACAGAGAGTTCTGATGATTTGGAGGCACTGGCTGTGTTCACAAGATGGAACGATGATAAATTTCAACCCGAATTCGTTATCCTAGCTATCACCTCTGAACCGAGAATGAACGTTTACATACTTAAAAATAGCACTTTTGAGAATGTTGGCTCGTTTCCGTTGCACTATGCTGTGAAGGGAATAGAATTATGTCAGGTGGGGTCCTCAACGAAGGTTGTCATCACACCTAAAGAGAAGGATGTTCATATTGACATATACAATGTAGAAGTCAGCAATAGTAGTCAAATTTGGTAAGAATTTTCGTATAATTCTTTATTGAACGATTGAAATTTAGTTTTGAAACTGTTTCTTTGGTCTGACTTTTAACGTAATTAATATTCATAGGTTTTTCCAACGACTCCCTGAAATGGGCAGTCCAAATGTTGTTGTTTTTGAATCTGATCCCCTGGAGTCTGTAATTGCTGTAGCACAGGACAGCAAGATTGACATTTATACATTCGACTCCAAGCTTGGGATATTTCTCGTCTACCAAACTGTAAATATCCTTCATCCTTGTCGGCGATTATTTTCGTTCACATTAGCCTACCAGCACTATATCGGCTGCATTCCACAAGATCAGAATGCTTCGGTTGTGTTTATACTTTACAATTACAACACAAACGAATATGGACTGGAAACCGATACATTCGGAAATATAACCGCGGTTGAGATATACCCTATTTCTGTTGCGGACTATCGGGATGAATATTTTCTAATTGTTCAAGATAACTTAGGGTTGACACACATAATGTCTTACCATGGACGACAAATTGGCTTCCAAGTCGAATACACGTGTGAGGATAGAGGTATGCAATGAAAATTGAAATAATTTATTAATCTGATTTGGAATTATCCAAAGGTTTAAAATTTATATTTAAATGTATTTCTAGACGGTTGTCCTCAAACAGTGAATTTAAGTCGCGGCATCGGGTTTGGTTACAACGACTTGATGGTGTTCATTTTTCCCAGTGGGCAGGGAAGTCAAAATTCCGAAGTTTTCTTAATCAAGAAACAAATTCGAGGTTCACTTTCTCCACTCGTTATTGAATCTCAGAACTTGTATAGTACATTTCAGGAGCTTTCAAAGCGATTTGAAGAGTAAGACACATTCAAATTTATATAATTATAATAAGTATGTATTGGAATTTTTAGTATGCGTACCCCTACTAAACTATTAATCATAATTTCTTATTTTCAAGCTGGGAAAAGGGTGTCATAGGTGTTCAAAAAAGATTAGACAAATCTTTACAACTAGACAAGCCAAACATAATAACTGGGACGTGGAATGTAGACAGCATAAGTGCGTCACATGTAGAATTCAAAGAAGAAGCTTACGAAGAGAAATACTCCAGTAATCAAACAGAAGACGTATTCAATACATTCAAATTCCTGGATGACTTATGGCACAGTGGAGATTTTTCCATTGATCTCGCTCAAACTTCTGAGGAGTTAAATAAATTCCATAATAACGTCCGGATTTTGGAGCTTCAGATCAATGATGCGGTGCTTGAAAATTCCAACGATAGTCAAAATGTTAAAGCCGCACAATATGTGACTGGAACGTTCAATAGTGACTTCATGTATATTCAATCTATAAATACGAATACAATCCAAGACTTCAGAAATGCCACCGAATTTCTAAGTTCACTGGCTACAAAAACGTCAAGACTAAGTATCAGTGGTTCTGTTATTTTTGAACAAACTCTCCGAGTGTCTAAGTTAAATACTAGTACTATTAACGACGTGGCAGTTTTAGACATTGCTCGACTATCTGAAGAGAACACCTTCAATTGTTCATTACAATTTGACAACCAGTTTGATGTGTTTGGAAACGTAGAGACATCAGCTGTAAATGGAGTAATAATTGGAACAGAGCTTGTAATCCCCAGCAAAGCTACAGGTACGTATTAATTAAAGAGCTATAAATGTTGTTGCTAAATGTTCAGAAATAAGAAATTGTTCGTGCTAATTTTACAGTGTCAGGCTTCAATTTCATTGATGGCTTCGTCGTAAAGAATAATACTAAAACCTCTGGGATTTACGACTTCGAAAAAGTTTTGCGGCGTTCTTCAGATCAAGTGGTCTCGTCTCATGTCGTTTTCTCTGACCTGAAGTCTGTTACTCCTATAACTATTGATTTAATTAATGGATACAGTTTCTCTGAATTTATATCATCATTGATTACTAATAATTACACTGGAGAAATTTTTGGGACTAAGACAGTTTCTGAAACTTTAGACGTAGAGTCTTTGCACATTGCAAACTCGTGGAATTTATTCGCATTCCCAAATTTCTTTGCTCACAAGACTCAAAAAAAAGTTGTTCTCAGCAACAGAAAAAACTTTACGCATATTACGGCTGGAAAAGTATGTTTATTTAATCAATTTTTCAAAAATAACTTCTCAAATCTGAAACTCATACTGACAAACATGAATAATAAATTTTGGCTTAATTTAATCCGTCTTTTAGGTAACGGTTGGAAAGCTCCTGAATGGTTTAGACCCAGTCACCTTTGTTGAATTAAGTTCTTCCTTGGACTTAAAGCATAAATGGACGTTTCTAGAAAATGTCGAGATTATCAATGACATTTCTGTGTCTAAAACTGTTGATGATGTAAACCTGAACGAATTAAAAAACAGTGGAACACTTGATGAGTACAAGGAATCTTACATAGCAAATGCCGATGTTAAATTTGAACAAGAGATTCAAGTTGACAATCTTTTGGTTGAATCGACAATAAATGGGAATGAATTCGAAGATAGTTTTGCAACATTACTTCAATTTGTAAGTTCGTCTAGAGTGTAAAAATCTGTTGAAGAGATTTATTTTATCTTTTCTAATAATATTGGATACATTTCAGAACGGAAGCGATTGTGAAGTGCCCCATTCAACTACGATTGAATCGACTCTCATATTAGATTCCATAATTGTTTATCCTGGTACAGTTAATTCACAAAATTTGGAGCTGTTCTTTACTTTGAATCAAGAGCAAAATATAACGGGAACCATTAGATTAATCAATGAATGCCAGTTTAATTCCCTATTTGCGTTGGAACGGTATGACGGTGTCAATTTGCAAAAGCTTCTTCTTCAAGCTGTTCGTCTGACTGGAATTAATAAAATCCCATGGAGAACTCGCTTCGATCATATAGAATGTGGTAACGGGATGGTCGTTGAAGGTGATATAAATGAAATTTCAAATTATGGAATATCCATTGCTGTTGTCTCTGGGCGAGAGTTTCAAAGATTTGGAAGCGACTTGTCCTTTACCAAAACTGCTTTCCAGAACTTAGGTAACAAATTGGTTATTTTATAATGCATAAAAGTTTATCCATGCATTAATTTGACAATTTTTGGGTTCTTGATATAGTGGTTGAAGACGATGTCTATTTAAGTAAAGGAATCAAACTTGGGGATTTAGATATTACTTCATGGAATTCTAAGCGATTGAGTCTATCTAAAAAGGAACAGTCTTTATTCCGATTTGAAGTTCGAGGACTCGTAAAAGCATCCCATGATGTTATAACTTCAATCATAAATGACATACCCCTTTCCATTCTATCGGATTCCACATTCCGGACAGACCGTCGTAGTCAGAGTTTTCTCGAGGTCGTCAATACACAGAGTTCTATGAAAATCATAAATGGAACAATTACATTTGATGGAGATGTTTCGGGATTCTTTTTGGACGATCTTATAAAGTACGCATTTCCATTGAACTCAACGCACGAGGGGTGGCTTCAACTCGCTGGCATTTGGCACTTCCAAGTAAATGCATAAATTTTATAAACTACTACATTTGTATGAATACATTTAAATCAAAATGACACTGTTTTATTTCTAACTAGTCAATACAAGTATCGGAGACCTTGACCGTGAAAGGGAGGACCTGCGGTGTAGATTTAGAAGATTTGAGTTCAGACAGTGTTAGAGAAGGGGAGTCAAATGTTGATGTCTGGGGACGAAACTCATTCACTTCATTTAAAGTCAAGAAGAACATCAGAGTTAATTTTCTGAATCACAAAATGAATTTTGATAATCTTTTCACACTGCTTAAAGCTCAGTCAATTGACTGTCCATTCCATTTCCTGAAAGACGTCACGGTGGACGGAAGCCTCATTACAAATGGGAAATTGAACAATGTCTCCATTGAATCTTTGGCTGCATCATATTCCCAAGAAAGTGGAAATGTACACATCATTAGGGGAAACTATCTATCGGAACACAAAATGACAATGCAATTACTGAAGGTGGCTGGGCTTATTCAATGGAAAAATTTTCAGGAGCAAGTTGCGAACCTTGTCAAAACTGGGGACCGAAACCTGGAGATCAGTGGCCACAAAGTGTTTAAACATCCGATTACCATAAGAGCAGACGCAGTTATCAATCTGTACAATGGCATCGATCCCTCAAATTTGAAGTTGTTAAAACTGAATGATGATATAACATTTGACTATCCTGTCACCTTCAAGGGCTCCGTCCAAGCTGACTTTATTCAAACATTCGTTGAAAATATAAATCCAAAGCTTATCGATGGAATTGATTGGGATGACATCATTCTTCATTCAATCCGCACGAATTTGGACGCCTCTGGTGAACATTTAAAGAATCTGAAATTTGATAATATTCAGGTCCAAAGTCACATATACACCAGGATTTTCCAAACGAAATTGTTTAGTGATTATATTACATTAAATGGTGACCAAACTATAGACTCGTTAAAACTCCACAAAGCTGAATTTTTGGGATCAGATGTTCATGTGACTGGTCATGTCTCAGGAGTTAATCTTCTACATGAATTCATGAACACGCTAATGGTACATTAATATTAGAATGAGATACTTTTTCGTTCAATCCAATAACATAATATTCATAACCTTTTTTCCATTCTAGACAAACTCAAGCTCAAATACCGAGATTGAAGGGAATAAATTATTTAAGGGGCATGTAATTGTCAATGGGGACTTCAATTGCTTCGGACCAAAGCTGAAGGACGACGTGATTGACATTTCAAAGGATTTTAACATTACATCCCCAGTTGAGTTCGTAAAACCTGTGCATGTGGATGGAGGTGTAAACGTAACGGAGCCTGTTCACGGCCACACGATAGACTCAATAATGCATGAAGCTTTAACGCAGGAGAATGACCAACCTATTACAGCGGAATGGGAATTTTCTGGTGGAGTGGTATTCATGGAAGATGTTAGTGGTTTTGGCGGACTTGAGAATTACGATCTTCAGGGTCTCATTGACAAAAAGAACATCGAAATCAAAGAAGCTGAAGGGAGAATCTTAAAACAGAAGCTACTATTTCGAGATGCTTGCCTTAATGTTTACAATCTTACAGAGGAGCTTACGTCGAATCCAATGAAGCTAGATTCTTTTGACAAGCACCAATCCATCATTCTTCGAAAACAGGTACCTATTTTTCATTCCAAATTTTATAACTCATTCCAAATTACGAGGGGTTCAAAATCTATTTCGAATTACTTAGGTTGCAAAAATTATCACATTAAGTGGGGCTGGGAAGATTTATCTATTGGCTTCGTCTGGAAATTGTGAAATCACCAAGTATGAGTGGAAATTTAGCACGGAGTTGTTCTACAAAGACATTGATGTAGGACAAAGTCAACTTCACCTAGGACACGTAGAGGAATGGGAATCTGTGACCCATGGAAGTACTGGAATATTGGTATTTTCCACCAAAATGTCTCCATGTTCTTTACTAGAGGAAGGCATTCATCTATTAGTGCTAGAGCCAAAAGAAGGATTTTCCCCCGTCTCTACGCTACTAGTTGGAAAATTTAAAGGTTTTAAGATCGCGAGCAATTTAGATGACACAAAAACGGCTATTTTTGTTCTGAAAGAAGAAAATATTCTTCAGGTTTTGTATTGGGACCAAGATAAGCTAAGATTTTCAATTGAAATTGAAATCTATCTGACCAACTCTTATGACAGAATAGAGATTACAGGATTTTGGGATGGTGTTGGGGTTCTTCTGACTTCAGAGAAACAAGCCTCTATTTTTCGTTATTCCTGGATAACAAAAGCCTTAGTATTAGTTGGAAGCAGTGATATCTGGACGGATAGAGAGTCTACATTGGCCCTGTTCGAAAGTTATGACGATTTGTACGCTATCGTACCACAAAACATGACTCAGCTCTCAACGCTTCATACCTCTTGCACAGTGCAGGTAAGAACTTTCAATATGCGTCAAACGTTTTAAGCTCTGATTTTACTAATGCTAAAACAATTACAGATCTTCAAGGCATCGGATCGTGAAATTTATAAACTTCAACAACTACCTTTTCAAGATCTGGTGTCTCAATCCGTGATAAGGTTTTCAGGTCAGACTTATGTCAGCTTCCTATCTAAATCTTTCGGTCTAAGCATCTACAAGTTCATGGGTCTCAATGGTCTGCAAGCTATTAACAAAAACCCGATGAAGGTGCATCACGGGTTACAAGTTTACAGTTTTGATGTGAGACCTTGGCACTTCAGTGCAACTAGACCTCTACTTCTTATACTAACGCGTACAACGATTGAAGTTATTCACAGCAATGTTTATGGCGATTCGTTAAATCTTAGTTCAAAGAATTTATGTAATATTAACTAATACTGATAACAAAAATTATAACTACTACGACTACTACCCTAGAATATGCAAATTTGAACAACGCCAAAGCCAATATTGTAAAGATTTGTGATACAAAACATGAGTAAACCATTCGTCATTCATCTTACATTCGAGTTTGTATACATTGTATTTATTTATCTTGTTCAACAAGCTTTTCAGCTACTGAAATTACTAAAATTTTCTATTTTAATCCATCACGCTATTTGCACAAATTCAAAATAATCGCATAAACATCATGTGAATCATAAATTGGTTAGCACAAGTTTCAGATAACTTATAATTAATTAGCACTCATGATTATCTCTATCAAAAAATTATTGAGAGTTCTAAAATCTGTTTGGTACTAAATAATATACGATCACTTTGCTCGCCAGTCGTTTTCTAGCATTATTCAGTTATTACCGCTTGGTTGGACACAACTCAGGTGGAATCCGTTCTTCTAATACGAGTAAAGTCATTTATTTATTTGGAATATTTTCTTGATTTGAGACTATTCGTGTAATTATAAGTACGTCATAGTCATGGGTAATTATGATAAAATTCATCTTTGAATAACTGTCTTAATTAAAAATTGGCAGGTTTTGATGGACTTTGAGCCCTCACAGTCACAACCAGAGAAACTTCTCTAATACGGAATTTGGTTTTGATAAAATTGGATCATATCATATGTTTTGGTCCTGATTGAAAGGAATGAGCTATTAATTACGCCTATCATATAGTTTGCTGCCTCTCGTTCGCTGGAAGTTGGACAAAATCTGGCCCTCAGCAGCCGAATGGTTTGACCACGAAAGCAGGGTAGTCCAGTGTCCAGCATCAATGACACCAAAGATATAATTGATTCACAGTAAGGTCTGCCAGAAAACAAAATAAACAATTTTAAACCACCACGGTACGTCGCTAAGTTCATCGAATTATAATTTCTGTAACCCAATTAGGTTCGCTGCAAAGTTATTTCATTAACAGACAATATTAAAAGATATAGGAGATTGTGACACAAATTACATACCTGACTGCTAGATAAGCATGCACACAGAGATGGGCGAACCATCTGAATGAAGGTGAATCCATTTTTCCTCCCATAATCATTACCATTTCTTCAGTAAGTTTGATGTCTGGTTCAAATCCTAAATTTCCTCCAGGAGAGCTTTCGAACATGAATCCGAAATCTAAAAAATGTTTTGTCGAATAATTTAGCAAACGTCGACATAATAATGAGTACATTTCGAACATAGACAGATATGGACATGCCTATATGAATAAGATGCCCTTCACTGTCGAGCATGATGTTTCCATTATGACGATCTTTGATTTGCAGAAGGAATCCAACTACACTGTAGGCTGCCATGGATTTAATGAAGTTTCTTCTGGCATCTTGAAATGCAGCAGTGTCTTCATCCCCGTACTGTTTCTTGAAGTAATCATACAATGTCACGTCTGTCTGCCTTCCCAACTGGTCCCGAGATTTGGCATTTGGCACACACTCGATTACACCATTCTACAAATCAATTTTAAAAATCGGTCAAACGGTTTGAAACATTTTACATGTATCAAATCTTAAGACGAATTAAAGTCTTACTCCAGGCGCAGTCGCTACGACACGATATGGAAACAGGAAAAGGTCCAAGTTTACTTGCTCGAAGATACTTTTGAACAATGAAATTACTTGAAGAGCCAACATATCTTGCCGGACATCATCACCAACTTTGAAGATTGCAGCCTGCCACAGTTCGGTGTTGAGACTCATTGAAGATAGAGATTCTGCCAGGCATAAAGCTGATTCACCTAAGCCTACACTTTCCACTTGTGCAATTCCACAGCGTCTGACTTTAAATCGAGCGAGAAATGGTGCTTTGGCAGCACTACACAAAAACAAACCGCAAGGTCAAGCAATACATTTTAATACGATTTTTTTATAAACAGATTACATTACCTTTGCATTGGAGTGCCACTCTTTGGGTCAATATCTAGAACAAGTGCTTCAGGATTAGACGGCAAATAGCAGCCCTGTTCCACTTCTATCTTTGACAACTCGTCCAAACAAGCCTTTTTACGTTCTGGACCTTTGGGATATTTCCTAATTTCACCAGAAATTGATGTGACCTTCCCGAAAAAGGAGAATTCCTTTTCGTAGAATACTTTTGCATTTCCAGATAAGGAAGACACAATGGATGAAATTAGCGCCTCCAACGTATCAGCAAGATCAGCTACATCCACAAACAGTTGCATTACCACTTTGACATGTATAACGCACTAATTCTACGGTTAGCGAACACCTTACGATCTCTCTGATGTCCTTCTTCATCTAAGAACATATTTGTTTGCATGTTCCAAATCAGTTGGTGAGCCACCAGTTGAGATTTCTTGGCCAACGTTTTGACCAATTCTGACACGTAGCCCATCTGCACATATCAATTGTACAACTTGAATTTTAATGAAATAACACTTTCAGGTGCAGTCGAGTCATACCGTATCATGACGCAATCCCTGAACGAGCTGCGGAATATAAAATAGGACAGCATCGGCTTGATATTCAGATAAGGTACGAACTGCATATTGGGCAGTAATAGGATGAGGAGGATACTGTCTACTGAAAAATGACAGTGCCTTGATGGGAGTACACGGAGCCCAAGTTAAAACACAGGCCAGCTAGAAAAACAAAAAGCTGCCATTATAGTGCTAATTGCATTTCACAATAGACATTTTGAACCTTTAAATTACCTCAGGAGAATCGTTAAGCACAACATCTGATGTCACAAGATAAGTAAGGGCTTCAGAGATATGCATTAGACATTCTGGCCAATATCTTACAAGTCGGGAAACTTCGTCGGAAACGACGCTCTTCTCAGTTGACTTCAAACGCGTGGGTAAGAATACGGCCAACACCGGACTAATTTCATACGCTAATCTAACTGATTCTCGCCACATTTTGTCCGATGACTTCATAAGCCTCCATGTATTGATAGTTGCTTCCCCTGAAATTATTAGGTCTGCCGAAGACAATGGATTGTGCCAAGTCATTAAGACGTCCACCTATAAGAATTATGGAATTTGTTTCGAATAAAATAAATAACTTTTAGACCTTGTAGCTATTTAACATACCTCTTGAGCAAGTAGCTCCAAAATCAAATTTCTCTTTCGTATATACTCTTTTACAGTATCTTTTTCAAAAGTTTCCTTTCGTTTCTTCAGAAGCGGCAATGGGTTGTCCCTCTGTCGATACATAGTATTAAGCCAACCGTCTCCGAATCTTATTTCACCGCCAGTCGCACTTGCCCAACTGTCTTTTTCCTGAAAACAAAATTAAGGCATACAATTTTGCTCAAGAAAAATTAATTAAAAACTCGTAAGCGCTACTTACGACAACTTGCCGCTTTCCATTTCCAATATCTTTCTCTGCAATAGGTCTAATATACTTTTTATCATTGTGAAGGATTTGCCAGAACTTTAATAGAGCAAGCAAATCTTTCCTGAGTGTTCCAGATCCTTCCGTCGGCCATGCATAGCCTTGACAAAAGTAGTCAAAGCATGCACAATATATTCTTTCTCTAATAACGGCCTTTTTCAAAGCCGAGTGTCGAGAGGTATCATCTTGAAGTAGTGTTAGAGCACAGCCTAATAGTCGGAATCTTGGCCGAAGAGCCATAACACTACGCGTCATATAGGTACGCTCTCCAACCTCCATTGGAAGAGTTCGATGAATCATGTAGATAAACATTTCGATTACGTCGTCATTACAGCTCTTGCTATTTTCCACTAGCTCACAAATAAAACTAACCCAGAGGTCATGCGGGGGAACCAAGGGTGGTTCCATTTTAAGGGATGGACAGCCTTCGTATGCTGCTAATGGACTTATCAATTCCGAATCAGGACTGAATATGCCCATTCTTCTTTCTACGGTGCACTGCGAGTTTAAAATGAGTTTTACTGTCAATAAATAGTCAGCTATATTTCAAAGTATGGAATAGTAATGTAATTGCTTTAGCTTAGCGCAACTGTTACCTGCCATGAGCCTAGCATTTCCTGAATGAAAGGTAGAGTCAAATCTCTTCGTGCAGATAATACCCACTGCCAACATTCAATCGCCGTCCGAACAACTTCTTCTGTAAATTGCACCACCGGGGCCCAACACACAGCATGCAGCAATGTTCTGTTGAGTCCTGCATTTAAAAATAATTAGTGGCCTATGCAAAGACTAATACCGGAAAGAAGCTCGTAAATATTTGACTATACCTTCAGTGGTGATTAGTAAAGCTGTAAGTGACCATAAAGCCTTTTGGAAATCTTCACAACTTGGCTGTGTGTATGATTCCTCCTGGTGTTCTGAAACAATTTCCATTAATTTGTAGGCTATACTATCTAGACTTTCCAGACGCAACATTCCAAGTACTTCCCCCATATATCGACTTCTTAACGTTAGGGAAGCAATAAATTTTGGCAGAGAAGACTTTGTGCACTCAGGGCGCTTTTCTAATGTTCCATCCTGCAAGAACATTACACCGGATTGTTAGTATTTTGTAATAAATTCGGATTAAGATTCAGATTAATGGTTACATTACAGGTAATGGTTCAGATGCTAAATTTAATCCTGCAAACTTCAGAATACACTCTGTAGCCATCGCTATGCCAGAGTGGTGCTTTAAAGCAGCGAATCCATGGTCATTGAGATATTCTTGCAAGTGTGATCGTGTCGTCTGAGGAGCCCATTTCATTGCTTCTTGTAAAAATCCTGTACATCTCTCAGCATAGTCTCTAACTATTGCCTAAATTAATAAAATTTGTTGCGGTTATGAAGAGTAATCAATAATTAATATATCTTTGAGTATGAAATGCTTTTCAAGGAATTTGGTATAAATAATATGTACTTCTCTGGATTCCATGCTATCCATAAACTGCAAACTGTATGGAGTGTTAGGTATGATTACGTCTAAATTGTCAACATTAGGATTTGTATTTAGACTTGTAGAAAGCACTTCCAACACGTCGAGCATAGTATGTAGTACAGTGCGACTCCAAAGAA
Organism: Agrenia bidenticulata; assembly: GCA_034694785.1. Classification (NCBI taxonomy): domain Eukaryota; kingdom Metazoa; phylum Arthropoda; class Collembola; order Entomobryomorpha; family Isotomidae; genus Agrenia; species Agrenia bidenticulata. Next base: position 28,349 of record JAQFYM010000485.1, on the reverse strand, counting down.
GATGAGGAAACCTTTAAGTTAACACATATTTAAACCGACATGAAATACAAACTATAATACACAAATTAAATTGTTCATACTTTTCCACTAGTCCAGATAAAAATTTATCAGCAACTTTTCGTACTTGGCGATGAATATGATTGAACCTTATGAGCAAAAATTGAGCATGTTGTTCTAACTCGACTTCCCTTTGTGGAACTTTATCTCTTTGCGTCATAACTTCAAGAAACTTCCCGAATACTTTTTCAGAGACACTAAAAAAATAAATGTAATGAGGCTGCAGTTGTTACGTGATACAACTAATCTTAAGAAACATTTACCTGCTAACACATTGCCACAATCCCATTTTGTCTTTCATTATTGAAGGCTCACAGAGATATTCGAATATATCTTTAAAGCTTGGCTTAGGTACGGTCTGTATTCGCAATACTTCTAGCCAGTAAACTGACAGAACATACGCACATTGAGGGAAAGGAAGGTTCTTGATAATCGCTGCAACATCTGATGGATTGTCCAGTAACAATAGGATCTTATTCTTGAACTCTTGCAGCTCCAGCTACAAATAAGAAAGATATAGTTTAGTTCAATTGGATATTATAAAATATTATAATTAGAATAAAATGTATCAATTGAGGATACCGGCGATACAGCGTCAGATCTGAGAGCGGATGTGTACTGTAACTCTCGCAGTTCAGACCTCAAACTGGTTTTGCAAACAAGAAGAGGACTTTTGAAAGCAATTTCTTTGACCCCATCATACCACTCACTAGGCCATATGCCAGCTTTGCCTTCAGGAGACACAAAGCCCATGATTATGCAATACAGCCAGAAATCTCGGAAGAGCTTGTGAAGTCGAGGCTTTACATCAGCTATTGCCGGCATTCGTCTCATCAGCAAAGCGATGACTGGAATTAGAGTTCCTAAATTTCCAGCCGAAGCAGATGCCTAAAAGAGTTAAAACATTGTGTATTCCAATCCAATTTTAACCAATTCAGTATAAAAATGTTTACTTTGATTGATGGCGATTTTTCAGCTGCACGTTTACCCTCCAACCCTAACTGAATGAACAACTCCAAAAGTCGAACTAATAGGTCATTCATTAAGACTTCTCCTTCCACATTTAATGCAAGGTTAGCCAAAGCATTCATTACTGCGCCACTAATATGGCGATATTTTCTCTCATCCAAAATTTGAGAGTATGCAGATGAGCTAGCTTCAATTGTGAACATGGTGAACATTTTCATCACTTCTTCATAGACATGAGTCTGCAAAAGTAAATTCAACTATGTTTCATAAAGTTTCTAAATCACGTGAGTATATCTTAAAGTCGATTTACTTTACATTTATGTACTTACCTCACACTTCGATATTACAATGCAGGCTAGTTGATCGACAATGAGAATATCTAAGACAGGTGGCATTTTACCTACTCGCTGCTGTAAAAAATGTAGAACTGATTCTGTTGTCTTATGTGTTTCTTTTAGTTCGATTGCCACATGGCCCAGCATCACAATTGCGTTCGTCAATACAAGCAACGAATTTGCACAGGCTGCATCATTAATAATTACGTCTTTTCTGAAATAAAATTGCACCAGCAATCATTAGTTTTGAAAATAGAAATTCCCCTGGCTAGCTCTAATACTTTTTATTATTTACCTGCACTCCTTCTCAGCCATGAACACACGGTTGGAAACAGAGGCCAAGAAAGCCTGAACAGAATTAGGATCCATTGTCAATCCAGCTTTTAAAGAATTGCATAGATTTTCAATGGCCACATCTCGAAGTCTCTGAAATGCTTCCATGGGAGCGTCTTCTTTTTTAATCAAACCTAAAATTTTCGGTTTTAAAATTAAGGTAGGTAGTTACATTTGCATAAATCATGTAAAACAATGTGATTAGATGACTAGATTCGCTTTGCTTACTTGCTGCTTTACCAGCATCCTTGTCATAAAGCCTCGACAGTATGGGCGATGGATTTACTAAAAATTCTTTCAGATACTGAATACTGGAAGATGCAATAGTAGGAAACTTTATCGCCAAGTCTCCAAGTCCCTGTTTCAATCACAAATATGTAATTACTAAAATTTCCTTTTCATTGTAAAATTATAAAACACGTAATTCATCCACATACCTGTAAACAGACTACCAGCAAAGGCATATGAGCTAGAGCTAACTTATTCGCATGTGGGTCGTTAATTTTTTCATTAAGTCGACTGCAGAGGCTATCGGCTCCTAAAAAATAAGAAGATATAAAAAAAATCACAACTGTAATTTGTCCAGCGCCTGTTCTAGTTCCCATTCGAAGGGTTAATACTTATCAACAACAGAATATTTCACATTTGTTACTTTTACAACCAAATGCTTCATTCTGTAATAGTTAGAATGCACTGCCCGTAGTACTTTAAAAAATACAACTATATCGAATCGTCAGTTATTGAATCCGAGATAGCAAAAGCAATTTAAAAAAATCAATACAAGATATCGCTACGAAATCGTGTCCTAACGGAGTAAACAAATATATAATCACAGCACTCATGGCACACAAATACTTTAAATCACTATTGAATACTTGCGTATCGAAGGACGTCTTCAAGATCATTAATCTGACAGGCCAGTCCAATTAAAATGTCGTTTATGAATGACAGTTCGACTGACACTATAAATTGTGACAATATACTTTCATCTAACCCATGTCATTTAAATACTGCAGTGCAGAATAAAACTAAGTTAAACTGAGTTAAACTAATAGTTTCATTCTCTATATTATATGTTCAATTGTGTTAATGGTACAAACCGGATTCATCTCCAATAGCCCAAACTAACAGTTCCACGCAGTTAGCGTTAGTTTGAACATTCATTCTGAATTTTCCACAACGTTTATGGTTGTCTCCAGTTTCAGGATCCTAAAAGGAATAGCAAAAGTTACTTGGCGGTCAGTAAAAAATTTTGAGGTGTGTAAAAACAATTACCTCAGTGGATCTCTTGGAGTATCGCATCAATTCAGTTTGACCCGATAAGAATAAGCCTTTGACAAATTCTTGTACCTCCTTGGTGAATGGTACAGGAAGTTCCTGATGCCTATAAAGGCATTCTTTGAGCAACGACACCATGACCAGATTCAAAATTTCACTGACAGTCCTAAATCAATGGTTTTCATCAGACTTCTTCTCCACAGCATAATGTTAACAGGAAATAAAAGTCCATTACAAAAGTTAAAAATGAAAATGAACTAACTTGTAGTGAAGACAATTTTTGTCTCCATGAAGAGACCTTATTTCAGATGTCCAATTGTCCAATGCAGTAAGTACTGACTGATCAAGAAGACATTTAGCGGCAGATAAAATTACCTGTAAAACAGATTCGTACATTTAAATCTGGCTTGTTTGTCCCAGGAAAACTTGTGACCTCTAAACAGTAGGTTTAGAATACCTGAAGTTGAGCAACGCTGAATTTGACTAGCTGCCGTTCACCCTTATATGAAGCATACGAAGATCCAGCTTTTCGAAAGAAAATTGTGGAGTAGTCCACTACTGAAGTAGGTAACGATAATATGGCAAACCTAAAAATTAATAAAGTCAATACAAATCACCAACACAAAATAGAAAATAAATACAGCACCGAATATCAATTTAATCTTACTTAGCCGGGTCTTCTGGGTCATATTCAGGTATAACTGGCACACCAAATGAGGAGGATAATGATCGTGGAATGACACTTCTGAAATTAGGAATGGTTTTCATCTGTTGTTTTCGTTTCAATTCCTTTTCTAGTAACGGCGGCGACGGCTTCGGAAATATTAGGGAGAGCAGAGGAGGATTTCCACCTTCCATTTCAACAAATCGTCCGAAGGCTCTTCCAACTCCCAATAATACTGGTAAATTCACGTCGACAATTTGCTCTAAAAAAAATCTTCATTTAGACATGTCTCTCAGATGTCAGAATTTTGAAAATAATGACGAAAAATAACGAACCTTTCTTATGCTGATCAATATGAGAACCATTTACAGTTTCTGTGATCGATTCGGATAAGCGCTGCAGAACCTCCAATTGGGCAGAAACAATCTCTTGTCGATCAGATTCGTCTGACAGAACAGCCACATCACACAAAAGTGTTGTCAGGATAAACGATAGTTTTTCTGCCATCGGCATTCCTTTGAAAATTAAACAAATGCTGGATTTATTCAAGTTACAAAGTATTTCAAATTGTTCTAAACTTTGGGCTTCATCACTTACTCTCGTACATGTCACCCTGGTAAACCCATTGGGATTTCATGAGTGACTTAAATAACAGGGTGAGATATGGCAGGATCTTGGCTTTGTGTTGTAATCCTGAGTCAAGGAAATAAATCCCCAGGGCAATAACAGCATACTGAGCCCTCTCATCCAAGCGGAATACTCCATTTGCCCCTTGTTGAGGGCAAAGGTCGAATAAACGCTGAACCTACAGGAAAATCAAAATTTGTTTTAAATCCCTCTAAATTAGTGCCAATTAATATAACTTATGTAAACAAAGTCCTAGGTTTAGTAGGCCATAAATATACCTTATCCCAAGGGGTTGGTTTCATAGCTGCCAAACATCGCGCAAGATGATCAACGGTCTTGGCGAAGAAACTTCTTTTGTCCAGCATATCTGCCATAAGACAAGGAATGGTCGTTACTTTCAGGTAGATTAATCTTACTTGCCATAATAATAGAGGACAAAGACTTTTCATCAAAATCTGCATAGGCGTTTTGGGTTCTTTTAACTTGAAAAATGGTGCAACTTTCATGATTATGTAAGGAAATTAACTAAATTATTCACTAATGAGATCAGATCAGTTTATGCAATTGGTTAGGATATTCAAGGAGTCAAGGAATGGAAATTTATAATGATTTATGAATTATTATTTTCAAGTTCTATTATTTATCAAATCTCCAACATGATTTCAATAGCTTCAACGATGTTTCCATGGAAACTTGGGCTTGTTTCGTCTTAATTTAATCATTTGACGAAATTTCGGCACATGCATGCGGTTTACATGCACTGAAAAAACTACCATTCTAACATCGGATCCTCTACTTTTTTTCATGACTAACAAATCTTAGCGCAAGCTAACTAATGAAAATAAAAATCAGGATATATTTTAAAGTTATTTTCAAATGATGCAACTTTAAATACGTAACTTCCATCGTGCGACGAGATTCCACGCAATTAGGACGAGGAAACATTAATTATCGAGCAGTTTCAAAGTACAAAATAGCCCAAATTCGTTCTGAACTTCAAATTATCTTAGTTAGTGATCATCACTATCATCAGCCAACGAATCTGGGGTTCCTTAATGATGGCTAAATTTGATCTAACATATCCTTTGACCACTTTACTATACATCACGATCGTAGGTCAATATCCCAAAAATGACTATCCAAAATGTTATTAGTTTATTAGGCAAAAGTTTTTCTCCAAACTGATAAATATATAGCCAAAATTAAAATTAACTAAATTGAAATCCAAAATTGCACATGTGACTTGACATAAATCATAAAAGTAAGAATAATTAAAATAGTAACTGGTAAAAAATATGATTACATAAAATAAATATTTATTCACCTGCTTTAGCAACTTTTGCTCGGTCCAGATTATAAATGGAACACCGTAGAATCTACCGAGTTGATCGAAGAAGTCACCAGTAACTGTCACCTGTTTAAAGAACTTAACTACCCATTTTTTGCGTACTAAACGGATATGAGATCATTCAAGTCATTTTATTTATAGAGGGGCGAATAGTTTTGCTAAACACTGGACATTCAATTTGAAATAGAGATGAGAAATGTTATGATGATGGATGAAGCCACACAAAACACATTTGGTTGGGAATTTCCTTATATTCGACCGTTAAGACTGGTTATTAAATTTTGAGTCTGTTGTGCAAACACAATGGGATAAAGATAGGGTTAAATATTCATTTCAAATCCAACCTTGTGTTGCAAACCTGCAAACGTCAATTATTATTTTCTATGTGAAATTATCTTCTCCTCTGTCAAAGGGAAACTGGGCTATGTTTGTACAAATGTATACCAATAACCCATAGCACTGAAGTTGTGAAGTAAACTTAAAATGTTCACATTTACTAAGCTGAATGATTTATACAAATCCACATGTAGTATTTCCCTATGCAATCCACCACACTTCGTCTATAGAAAATAATATATACAAGTAAAGTAAGAATCTAAAATTCTCTTCTTCTATTCCCAAAATCTCACTGCCTTACTTTACTTCTTCTATAGCACGGCACCACCACCACAGCCCAGTGAGTTTCCCCTATAAAAACTAGGTTTCTTCCTCGTTGGTATACTGTGTATAGTAACTTTACCAAGTACGAGCCATGATCGAAGGCCTGAATTGTCGAGTTGGGAAAAAGGATTTTAATCAAACATGTTCTTGCACATGTAATTCAATCGATATCTAACCAGAAATTTTGTACTTGTACGTTTTAGTCAATTTTAAAATGTTACGTAAAGGAACTTATACCGATTAACAATGCAAGTTATTACTTTTCTCATGTCAAATGATACATTCTTTTGAGTCATACTATATGCCAACAAATGACATTTACATTCGATGGATGCAAGATGCAATACTATACTGGCATGAAGAATGAGTAACCATGAGGCCGTGGCACGTCTTCCTGCGAAACACGAAATTTCTTCAAAATCTTTTTTTTTTTCACAATAAATCTGATTCAAAAGTAACCCCGGTAAACTCGGTGTAGACAAGAACTTGCTGTGGCATTTTTAATTTTATTTTTCAGTCCATTTGAACACATCTATTAGGTGCATTGGTATTCATAATTCATACATTTTTAAAGGATTCGCATCCATAAAATTCTCTCCATATTTATAGTGCCAATTTTTTTGAAGTAGAATTACACATAATACGAAAAGTAATAAGTATCATGAAGTGTCTGACAAGATTAAATGAGAAATTTTGGCTGAAATATTCACCGGTTGCAGGAATCACGAATTTAGCTCAGTCGCCCAACATAGGTCACCCCCTTGTAAAGCTCTTCAAGTTCCATCCATTGGACAAAGAAGTAGTCGACAAATCGTAGCACGAATTTGCCGGATAGTGATAGAGTCTTGACACGGCATATACTCTCTACGTAAATAGTATGACTTTTAAGAAGTCCAAGGCACTGTTAAATTTTTAAAAAATTGAATAAAAATCTTTGTAAGCATCACTATGTTTTAGGTCGACAACGTTGACACAACCAAGGACAAAGGAGCGAAAGAAAGAATACCGACCCATTTAGATATTGAGTGAGAAACAAGTAATCTACGGCATAGTATCGTATCTACAGTCAAATTTGTCTATGCGTATGCCAGCATTATAATTCAATTCAATTAAATTAGACAGATTTATGTCAGTACACTTTTTTTGGAACTCCCGAGTTGGTCCTAAGTTGTCAATCTTAAACTTAATCGTATTTTTATTTTTAAGCTAGTACCCGGAGAAACCATGCGGAATAGCAGATTGGTACGCAGATTCCTGGTCCATTGCAGAGAATCTAAAAAAAATAAACATTTAGTTAATACTAATTGCTTCAACCATTATCATGTTAAACATACAAATAACAATACGGGTCCCGAAAGAGTGTGAACTCAACAGTTCCAAGGTAAGTAATTTCGATAGACGGATAGACTCTACGGAAACGAACTTTACATACCTTGCAACAGTTCTGTGGTCCACAAAACCATTGTGATCAATTCAAACTATTCAAAGTTTCAAAGGATACAAGATCAAGAGAAGTCTTGAAGGCTTTGAAGCTTTCAATAATTTTTTTTAAATTTAAAAACGAATGAAAATATAAATTCTGAACTCACAAGCTGTGGGCGATGATTATTTACAACTCGACTGCAGTGATAGATGGATGTGGGAAGACCACGTAAAGTTGTCATTAAATCTTCATCGACCTCTCGGATACGGTTAACTCTTTCAAAAATGTAGGACTTCCTTCGGGCACCTCGTTCTGTCTCGAACTGCATGACTTTCTCCTTGCTGAACTTGTCAGAGTGGGCCATAACATAAATTCTCGGGGCATAGTCAGCCTTCTCCAGTGACTTGACGACAGTCAACATTTCTTGAGTATGACCACCTATCGAAATCAGAGTTCATGAATTTAGTTTTTAGTCAAATTTCCAATTAATCTCAATCCTTCATCCTCGAAACTTACAATTCTAAGCCGGTGTCCACCAATTATCATGCGCAATATAACTAAAGATTACAATAAGCTCATATTTCAAACATTTCATATAAAATTTACCGGAGCCCAGTACAATCATAGTTCGAATCGGGAGCGACGGGGTATTGTCCTTGATTACGCCTCGTTCTAGATACTTCTTGGTCACACACAATGTTACGAAGACGCAGGAAAAGATAACCAAGTAAACGGCCACCACTGTAGAATAAAATCCAAAATCCACCGAATCCTGGTTGACATTATTGACTTTATTGAGAACATCTTTCACGTTCGTCCCGTTCTCCACCTCCACCCACGACTTGGATTCAATCCTATCCATTTTTCTCCGAGTTCCAGGGTCAGTCTCAGTAAAATTCTCCGAAAATTTGAAAAGCTAAAAAATTATCTCCCAAGTATTTCAAACCAGCAACTCCGAACAACTAAATGGAAAAGAGGAGAAAAGAATTCTCAAGACTGTTGAACTCGACAGCAAACTATCAAGTGAAAATCGTGAAGATCCAGAGTGAAGAAAATTGTTTTCCTGCCTCAAGAGTTTAAATTGGGTGAGCCCCATTGGCTTTCACTCCCGCCAAATTTTAAATCTTTTACTTACCGGGAACTAAGCTTCAGTCTATGGGCCGGCTCCTGCTATTCTGTAATTTCAACTTCACTAGTTCACTATATTTTTCGAAAAAAGGAATTTTTGAAGTATTTGAAACAAATTCCAAACAAATTAAGCATTTCAGGAAAACCGCGAGACTTTAAACACAACCGTGCTCGTAAATATGGAGTCTGCGGAGGAGCAGTCGGCTATTTCAGCTGCTATGAAGGCTGGAAACATAAACATATCTACTGGTACGCCATGGCATGATAATTAATTGGTTTTGATAGAATTATTAGTAGAGAAAGAATTCGAAGATTTTCTCCCTGTCTTTCAGAGTATATGTCGATTGAGGAGAGCTTGAACAAGGAAAAGCAGGCAACGCTTGAAGAATTGGAGAGACGTAAGCGTGTTCGATTGATGAATGTTAGTACAGACGATGATGAGGTAAGAAAGGATTTGAGGATTTTGGGTGAGCCTGTGTGCTACTTTGGAGAAGGGCCTGCTGACAGAAGGCATCGACTTAAAGAAGTCTTGTCAAGGTATGTACAGATGTTTTTGTTGTTACTATATTCAATATTATGAGCCTGCCAGGGATGAGTATGAAGTAGGATTTTGCCCACTGTCCTCCTGGATAAGATTATTGTAGTTTGTCTAATCGTCGGTGTATTAAATTTAGAGTGGGACCAGAAGCCCTTGTCAAAAGGAATAGGTTGGAGTCTCAAAGACCATTACAAGATAAAGATCAAGAAGTCACTTGGTACCACGAAGGACCAGAGAGCTTGAAAATTGCGAGGCAGTGGATTGCAGGTTGGTATAAATGTGTACTGATATACTTTGATTTTTCCCAAAAAGTATTTAAGCTATAATATAAGATATTTAGATTTAGATACTTAATAGGAAAACTTATTTTGTAGAATACTCGATTCCTCGAGCGAAAGCACGTCTCGAAGAAGCGAGAAACAAAAGAAGTCTCCCAGATAATATAAAAGTGGCGAAACGACAAGAGCTGCAGAAAAAGCTACAAGTCATCACTAATCAATGCAGCCAAGTCGGTGACTCACGTCCTATCTCCTGTTTGCAGTTCAGCCCCAACTCTAAGATGCTTGTGACGGCTTCTTGGTAAAGAGCTCTGTTTATCATCGATGTCATAAATTATTTGTTTGCAATGGCAGCGTTTTTTTTTATAATTCAGGAGCAGTTTAATAAAATTGTGGTCGGTGCCTGACTGTACCCCAATAAGAACTCTTAAGGGTCATCAGACTAACGTGGGATCCGTGGTTTTCCATCCGTATGCTACTATTTCCTTAGAAGATGAAGCCTGTGGAATAGCATCGTGTGGAGCCGATGGTTCGGTTAAGCTATGGAACCTCACTAGGTACGAATAACTAGATCATGAATTTGTCTTCAGTTTTTTTAATGTTGCAGGCTTCCAATTGGTAAACCAGCCTAATTTTAAAATTGGCAATGAAATTTTAGTGACGAACCTGTAGCAGATGTTCCAGGGCATAATCACAGAGTTTCTAAAGTAGCTTACCATCCTTCTGGACGGTTCCTTGCTACATGTTGTTACGACTCTTCATGGAGACTATGGGACTTAGAACAGAAGGAAGAAGTATTACATCAAGAAGGTCACAGTAAACCAGTACATTGTATTTCATTCCACGTTGATGGTTCCCTTGCTGCCACCGGGTAACTATATAAAATTGGAAATAATTAGCCTACTCACCGTATGTGTTTTCATCTTGGTATTTAAAATGATAGTGGTTTGGACTCATTTGGAAGAATTTGGGACTTGAGAACCGGAAGATGCGTTATGTTCTTAGAAGGACATTTAAAATCTGTATTTGGAATAGATTTTTCTCCCAATGGGTAAGCATTCGTTTACCTATAAAGTAGAGCTCATAATTTGGTTTACAATAGTTATTTTTATCTGTAAAGTGTAAAATTTTACAAATTAAAATATACGTGTTTTAATTTATTAGCTATCAGCTTGTGACTGCCAGTGAAGATCACTCAGCAAAAGTGTGGGATATCCGACAACGCACCTGTTTGTACACTATTCCAGCACATACTAACTTAGTATCATCCTGTAAATACCAGCCGGACGAAGGTCACTACATAATCACATCCTCATATGACAAAACAGCGAAGGTAGTCTTGTACTGTTATTTTATTTGGTTATGCTATCATAAATCTCAACCTAAGCCATTCATTAATTCTTGTCCTTCCAGCTGTGGCTCGCTTCAACGTGGCAGCCTCTAAAGACATTAAGTGGACACGATGGACGAGTAATGAGTGTCGACGTTTCTCCCGATTGCCAATATATAGCAACATCATCATTTGATCGAACCTTTAAACTCTGGGCTCCTGATTTGTAGATTTACTTGAATATAAAACATGAGTCAACTTTTTTTATTTTTCCAACCGAACATGCTTTCTTGTATTTTATGCATACTTCATTGCAAGTACCAAATTAAGACAATGTGTGTAACCACAACTTGAATATTTTGCATGAATCGAAATAAAAACTTACTGAAAGCAAAGGTCACATATTTGCATTTTCTAAGAAAGATATTTCATGCCAAAATCGTTCTGATAACATTAGCATTTTGTTCCGGAGGCTAGACTAGACTACCAACAAAATTGATGTTCAAATTGCACCAAAATTCTACTTATTTTATTACATTTTGTGCAACTTCATGCGTCAAAAATGGTAAGTGTAAAGTAAAATTATGTATTTGTACTACGTGCATCTATTTTTCCACATAATTTTCATGGAATTAATGCGTCAGTGCACGAAGATATCATTCGTCAGGGACATTAAAAATTGTACCTTTCCTAACATTTAAAATTTTCAAAAAAGTTCATAACGATGAATGACAGTTTTATTTCATAACGATTCATGATAGTTTTATTTCATAAATATTCTTCTCACAATTTTTAAACTGTTACGATTTCACCGCTTTCGAAGGGAATTGTATCTTCTAAGTTTTAAGAAGGGAATTATGTAAATTGTGAGGCTAGGGATTTATTTGAGTTATGAGTACGCTTCTTTGTCCGTCAAGTTCATGATTTCCAAGCTATTTCCAGTTTCTGCCTGAAAATAAGATTTCATTTTATTGCATTTCCAACTTGATCAGCATTGCTAAAAAAAATTCAATAGTAGTTTTAACTTGACTATCATATTTTGAATTAAACTAAAACTTTCCTTACTTTACGAGTCAAAGACTTGAGTTTGTCCAGGATGGATATCCGTGAGACAAAATTTTTGATAGACCTATCCGAATAAAAACTTACTTCCTTCATCTGGTTACTGAGATTAGAGTTGTTAGAATCTGAAATTCAATTAAAAATATGTATATGACATGACATATGAGATTTATTTGAATTTAATCTCGTCGTATGTACTACTAAAACCCATTTTACAGGGCGAGGATTTTAGTACAAGTCTAGCTTTCAACTTGCATGTACTTGCATATTTTGGTTTTAGTTTGTAAAATTTTTAGGTTCGCGTTGGTATGGATTATTAAACAGTTTGAGAAAGATTCAAATGAATTTCAGATTGAGTATGATCCTTCTACTTCTTTAACTGAAAGGGTCATTCAATAAACGGCCAACAGTATTTATCCTCCGTTCAATTTTTATTACCCAATCCCGAATAATGCTCATCCTCATCTTCATCCTCATTTGGATCTAGAGCACAGCTCTCTGCTACCGGCATCATGCATTGTTCGGAATGATGAGGCTCGTCTGATTGATTTGTTGGATCTCTTCTGGCTTTTGAGCCTCCTGAAGCCATCAGTTTCATATACTTGTATTCCAATTTTTGGTTTTTACGCCAGAAACATATCAGGATGATGGACAATACGGAAGTCAGGGCTATTGCTATTTGGATAGCAATCTAAAACGGTAGATTAGATAGATTAGCATTATCATAAATCAGTAAATGTTTGTTAAATTAAGTTAGTAATTTCCAAGCATTCATACTTCTGCAAAAAGTGGGATGTGGGTTTGACATTTCTGACTTGTAGGCCAGGTAGAATTTATTTTTGCGAGGCACTGAGAATTCGGGGAAGGTAGGTAGTGAACGTCCTGAAATCCATTTTTGCATTCCCCTTTGATGATCCTATATATGAAAAATATTGTAAATAAATAAAAATGTAACTCCGCTTCTCATATTTCGGTTTTTTTAAACATCAAATGTTTTAATAAAACAAATACTCACGTGAGTTCATTCTCAGTGCATAAAGGGCAAGCGAATGGGCTGGCCCAGATAAAGTGGAAATTACATCCATCACAAGTTCCATCGGGGCATTTATCAGGTGTCTTAATATCATTATGTTCTGGGCCCTTTTCATTCTTGGAAATTGTCCAGGGCTCTGAAGGAGTCTGACAGCGGAATGTAATAGTTGTACTCCTACCTCTTGGACAAGCTATCGTTCGCCTGTATGAATTAGAAAATGTAGAAATGAATTTCTTTCAAACATAATATGTAGAATGTTTTTCTTACTCAGGGGTAGAATAAAAGAAATGAAACTGGCGTGGATGTTCCAAGTGCGCTTGAATATCATCAGCCACTGAGAGACCCAATATCGAAGGTGAGTGACTTATTCCAACAAGATGATCTCCCAGAGATGAAGCGTGGGTAGACAATGGCTTCGCCATGATATCTGAATATCCACGATTACTTGACTCGGTGTCAACTGACATACCTACGGCTGGCGGAAAAATCGTACTCTGACAAACAAGCGCTTCGACCCGAGAGTTCTGGCTATCCATTCCATGCTGAAGGGAGACGTTCTTGTAGCAGTTGGCATTGGTATTCATGCAAAGACTAATATTGAAAACATGATAATATTGAGTTCCACTTGCTGTGAACAGACTGCTTCCTCGAACTGAATAAAATCTGTTGCAGAACGACATTCATTATTCATTTGCAAAACTGCGGAGGAAATGTTAAGAAAAAGATCATTCCAAGAACTGTACCCTTTTAGTGGACGTAGATCATATAAATATTGCCCTAGGTGAACGAGACAGTCAGTTGTACATTTATAACCATTTGTTGTAATTAATCCGGGTCCACATGGCCGACAAGAACTTGCATCTGCTGCGAATGGATCGACACGAATATGGTTTGGTGGGCATGGTGTGCAGTCTGGAGTATCTTTACTGGAATTGGTGATGTTAGCATTTGCTAAGTTGTCGTGACTTTTAGATCTGAAATAAAAATTATTGTGATAATGAATTTAGTTGATGCTGTTTAGTTGACATGTTATTTCATTTATGCACAATATTTAGGATGATAAATAAAGGTACTACCCAGGGTTGCAAGCTACACAGGATGAACTATCATCATTGATTCTGTTCCTGGAAATAACATCTCTGCACGGAAGACAACTGTCCGCACCTCCGTCGATACTATTCTGAACATGTATTTGAAACATCTTTATCCAGTTGTCATCATCACTTGAGATAGACCTTTCTGAACTTTGGTAACCCATTTCACTAGAACCATCTGAACTGACTGAATCCCAGCCAAGCTTCTGAAAAGCCCTGGTTATCAAACGATTCGATTGATTTATAGTAAGTACATACATATGAATTTGAATACAATACGATTTCTAAAGGTCATACCAGCTAAAGTCATATGTATCATTTCTGTAAATCGGCTGAGAAAACTCTTGAGACGGCTGTGAGCCAATCCACCTTTGTATAACAGAAGCGTTTTTAGTGCTCGTTCCCTGAAATCAGAATTAAATGCAACTTTTAACTGTAAAGTAAGATAAGTAAAGTTTTGTAAGATTCTGACTCGGGTTTAAACACGTTTTAAAAATAAATCAAATCTAGGCCAGACCGTGGCGAATAAAAAAGTATTCGAAATTTATCTAGACATTCGATTAAAAAGTTGTACTATTTATTAATACTTGAAAATCTGAAATTCCCGAAGTATTTCCAACCTGCATGAAAAGTAGTTCGCAGTCATGACCGCATTTCATCTCGAACGAAAAGCCAACTCTTCCAACTTCAAGCAGTTCACCATTGACAATACCACCCATTCCACGAAATCCTGCAACACTTAAGGTCATCACCAGGTACACCCATTTAGCATGCCCTTTCCCAGTCTGCGTATAATTTCCGTGAAGTTCCCACGGTGGAGAGTTGTTGCAACCAGTATCTAATCATAAGTTGAGAAACATTTTTAAAATGATTTAAGCAACGGATTAATGCTCAGCAACAAACTAACTAAATATGTACACTAAATAGCTAATGAGCTACCTTCAGGACTTATGCAAGTGATATGCAAACCATTTTCTGGCCATGAATACCATTGTGTTAGATGATGACCTCGGTTTGGTTGGGTCAACAAGGGACATCGGGAACAAGGTCCGATTCCATCTGAAAATTCGACTTGAGAACACGGTTTACAACTTCCATCGTGATATTCAGTCCCTGGATTGCAAGGTGGACACTTTATCAACTCCCCAGGTAATGGCAGAGTTAGAGCTCCTGGTCGGGATTCCAAGCAAATTTTGGGTTCAATCCATTTGTAAATTATCTGCGTCTGTAGATGAAACAAAATGATGGCATCAACGATTTTAAAACACTTGAAACTTTTGACGTTCACGGCTTCCATAACAAGTAAATTACTTGATTGTTTCTGCAGGGTGTATGAATTTGATAATAATCACCCTCTGTGCACGCAGGTCGTTCAATGCATTCCTTCGAAGCTACCTCAGAATAGAAATTTTCAGTGTCACAAGGTTGACATTCCGTAGACTGATGAGCCGAATAAGTATTTCTGCCACATGCAGTACACATTTTGGAGGCCATATTTTTGCTAAAGTGTCCAGCAGGACATGGGTTGCACGTCGAGGTATAGCCTACCCCTGAAAAAATAGAAAATCGTATCATAATAGGGACATATACAAATCCAAATATTAAGTTCGGGTAAAATATTTTTCTGATTCGTTACCCTCAATCTCGATTTTTTTTATCAAGACAGGTTTCGTCTGATGTGAGTCTATTCCCATTGTTTTCCACTGAAAAACATTTAGTCCAGTGTGCAGAGCAATTTCTTCAGTTCTCCAAATACCTTCACCTGTCAACGGTGGCCAACGACTTGCTTCTGCCTCTCGAAGACTTTCACACTGATCGCTATTAGCCTATTCATAAAAAAGTCATGCCAGCTCAATCAAATCTTAGATCTTAAAAGGACCGTGTAATTGTACTCGAAGCTAATCAACTTTCTCATTCTAACTTGAAATTGAAACAGAACGCTATCATCTGCATATTGGTAGGTAAACTTCAGCTTTCCAGGCTTGACCAATTGTGCCGTGTAGGTCATTATCGCCACACATGGACCTCCTTGACTGACCATGACATCTCTTCGAGGTCTCCATCCCCATCTGAAGGAATCATCAGCAATGTAAATGGGGAATGTTGCAGGAGTAATATATTATTTTAATGATTGCTTTAAATAGGAAAAGGTCGTCTCACTTGGTACAGTTGATTCCCGAGTATTGTCGTCCTATTGAAGAAAACATGCTTCTAAATTTCTCCACCTAAGGAATGAGCAGATTGTTTTAGTTTAAATTGATTCTGTATATTTGATTTAAAATATAACTCCAAACATCTCATAATTCATGCTGCTGAAAATGTACCTGAATTTTAAATCCATTGGGCATAGGGTCCCACTCGTCGAAAAGAACCCCTCCTCCCAAAGAGTATGTTCCAGCTTTGCAGTCCTCACATTCTAAGCTTGTGAGGTTTAAAAATTGACCCGACTCGCAAGATTTGACTGCAAAAAAAAACATGATCAACGGTACTTTTTAATTTCAACTAAGAATGGAATCATGGACTTCATACAGCATTCGACAAGTCGTCTAGGAGGTATCGAGGGTATGGAATCTTCACACTCTGAAGAGTTTGGGACGGACACCCTCCACCTACCTCCTTCGGCATCGCAATCCGTGAATTCAAAGTGATAGTCTTTCTGTAAAACATTAACATTAGAATAAGCTTGAAGTCATGCCTGATAGATATTTTAGATTTCATGACTATGCATAGAATTTAAAACTTAATGGGAATATCTGTACTTTCACTATCCATTTAAAACTTGGAATTAGAGACAACTAGAATAAAATAAATTAATAAAATAATTAATAAATTAATAAATAGTAAAATTACCGGTGAACAGGTAGGTTCTAGCTTTCGGTTGGATTTTCCTTCAACTCTCAATAACGAGGTAGTTACCGTTAGCCGTAGTAAAATAAAAGCTAATATCTTCATTTCTGAATATTTTTCAACTTTTTACAAAATCAACCTGCTGGATTCATTGCATTTTATTTCCTCTAGTACAAGAGACTATTATACTGTTCCTTATCACTGCAGAAGGAGGATGTGTGTAGTGGAAATCAGCATATGGTTTTGTGGTTGCTTGTCCTGCTTTTGCGTTTGTAGGCATTTATCGACCTTTCTTGACGGTTGCCCCTTGCGTTGCGCCTGAAAAATTCCCGACTCCGACCTACCCGTTCCGAAAATTCACTTATATGCGATGTTTCGGAAGGCCAGTCAAAGGTTGTTTTCATCAAAATATTCATTAAAATACTTGTAGTTCGTTCCGTTTTCCTCAAATATTTCTATTGAATATATATACAACATTAATATAAGTATCATCTCACGATTTAAGATGGACACAACGATAAAGATGAATGAACCGGAAGGGAAAAGTGAGGTAAGGCTGAAAATTACTTTGTATCAATTTTTAATTTGAAAAAAATCAATAAGCCAACTCAAGGGAATTTAATTTAAAATTTAAGGTGTCAAGCGAAGAGTCGGGAGGAGGTGGAGATAATAATCCTTTTTTGAGACTTGCATCAACACCAACTATAAATTGTGTTTTGCGAAAAAAGGAAACCTTTCCGAACCACTCTCATACAGTGGATTCTCTAGATTTGGCTCTCACGTCCGTTTACAATCATCATACACAATGGTGGGCTTCTCGTTCTGCCGTCGTTATGCAGAGCCCTCAATTTCGATGCCGCCCCGCTAAAATCCTTCAAGCGTAAGGCTTTACGAAACTGCATGCAAAAATGATTTAATTTTAGTTGATTTTTTATTTAAAAGTCACAACTTTTGTTTGGTACAGTTTTGTACACTTGTGAGTTTAGATTTAACAAGAGAATGTGGTTTCTTACAGGGAAATGGCCAAAACGGATAGTGAGAACTTGGAGATCTACAAGGAAAAGTATCGAAATTTACCTGATCATGTAGGAATTAGCTTGACATCCAACCACTTATCGACAACACATCGAGGATTCGGACGGAGCATCGATGGTGTATTTTTCACTTCATGAATCATTCCAGGCCTTAATCAAGCTTTGTTCTGTAAACGCTGAATTTAAAGTTTTCAATACAGATTATTATGCCAGCTTTTGGTCAGAATTTGCCGTCCACAATAAGTAACAAATTATAAAGTGTTACAAAAAAGATATTTTATTCAACAATGACTGCCATATTAACTTGTACAAGTGTATTTGCACATAATTATGTAAGTAATTTATTACCTTCCACGCGACTCACCGTAGCTTCAAGAGGTTTTCTGATATTTAATATCCAACCTTCTTTTACCAAACCTTCAAGTTTGTGCAATTAAATATTTTGTAAAAAAAATTCATTGAAATACCTAAATTAGTATCATATATTTCATAGAGATAAGGAGATTCTAACTAAATAGGTAATACAAAATGAATATGCAATAATGAATCAGGAAAACAAAACTTATTAACTAGTAGTATTAGAATATTTCATTAGGAAATATTTGTAGTTAGCAGTACCAAGATTGTAAATCTGCGAAAAAAAGGGGCGCTACTGAAAATCAAGCAAATGCTTATTTATAAGTTCAAGTGGTGCACGAAGTACCAGTGCCACCAGTTCGCAGTTGGGAAAAAAAATCTAGGAGAATTTACAACATTTTCACATCCAATAAGGTGCCAGAGTAACTATCAACTATCACAAATGATTTAGTTTTCAAGCCTTATGACTCAATTTCCTAATTAATAATTACTCTGGTACCTTAACACTGACCGTAAAGGTAGAGCATGGTGGTGAAAGTTATCATGGATAGGATTTAATTAGTTCTACCATTTCCCTTAGCCCATTTATTTTCCACCACACATTCTCATCCTGCTATGGTTGATGGTACTTTGTGCATGTAAGTCTAATAGCCGTTTATCGTCGCTCCCGATATTTTCGTTCACGATCTCGTATATCTCTTTCACGCTCGCGTTCTCGTTCCCGTCTATCACTTGTCCTTCGCAAAAATTCTGACACAGATTTCTCATACTGAAAAAAGCAAAATGATACCGTTTACCTCAACCCTTTTAAAAACGAGCGCTTATCACCGCTTGTAATAAAGTTATTTACCGGACTGCTCGCTCGGTGACTGTGGCCAGAAGATCTGGAACTTGAAGGAAATTCGGGTAGTGGGGGGCCATCATAATACCGCGGGGGTGGTGGAAGTGAATCAAATGGTGGCTGTAGAAACATGTTTTGAGTTATTTCCATGTACATCTAATCATAATTATCATGCTAAGGTAGCAGAAACAAAATTAGTTACCGGTGGAGGATATGGTAAAGGAGCAATCGGTGGAGGTCGATGATGGTAGTCCCGTACCACATAGTCAGAATACAGTTGCGTTGAGCCCTATATAACAGTAATATAAATCATAAAATATATAAATCAAGGGTATGTAGGATATAACTAAATGTTTGCCTGCTGGCATTGTACTTTTTCTCACCCCACTGTAATTTCTTTCTCTAGCATACCGATGAGTCGTTGGTTCAATTGTTCTATCAAAGTAACTAGGTGTTGGACTATTCTTATAAAACTCGTATCCACCTGAAAATAAGATTAGTTTAGAAATTGGTTCAGCTTGAGCTTGAATTTATCATTTAATTATTAGTATACCCCTTGGTCTTTTGGGTCGAGGGATAAACTCTTCTTCAGCGTTAGGATATCGGCGTCTTGTACCCCTAAATTGGATTATAATAGAGAAAAAATTTTTAAAGACACAAAATACACGTGCTCACCCCACGCGAAACTCCACTTTCATCTCTAATAGAAGATCACCCTGAAGACCAGTGAGAACATCGAAAGACAACGGCAACTTACCGTCACGTTTGCTACACAGAGGTTTCTGACATTTACGTATAAAATTGCTAACACAATGCTTTATCGGTTGAGAATGGATCGATCAAGATGAGCAGGAAATCAAATCACTTGATTAAATGAGACAATAACTTACAACGACTAACCTAAGTTAGCAGGAACTTCAGTTGCTTCAAACGAAGCACAAACTCATGCCACAATATTTGGTAACACTAGGATGGAAAATGCTTGGTAAGAGTCCTTTAAGTTCTTTTGCCTTCGGTAAACTTACGCTTGTATCATGGAAGTCCATTTTGTACCAGAAGACGAAAAGCATGTTAAAACACATCACTTTATTCGTGACATATGAGTAACACTACGCACTTGTGACACCTCAGAATTTAGCCCTGGCATTCAGATCTAGGTAAATTACCACCACAAGGAGTATATCACTGCTGACTAAATTGCTGTTGCAAGCTGCTCTATCCTGCCGATATTAATTGCCGCAAAGTTTTTGTGCATGTGAAGACCCTCTAGCCGACTTTCGAATTTATATAGGACTCAGGAGTAAAGATCAAGAGTCCGCACTTTTTCACCATTTTATGATGTAAAAACTCATAGGATTTTGAAAGGTTGGATCAGGAAATTATTAGAGGAGAAAGTGCGAGTCCACATAGTTCATTAGCACTCACTGAGGCCATTCGAAATAATAGTCCACTGTTATACCTCCCATATTCGAAGGGCCGTGAGTTGTTACGAAACGAGGACGGTGGTCGGCCTCTCGAATCTCTTCTGTCTCGGAGTCCCCCACGTCCTTTCATTCCTCCCATCATCATAGGTCCAGGAGATCCTAAAGGAGCAGTCACCTTCACATGTCCCACGCGCTTGGCAGCTTCTTTACTTCGTTTTAAGACTTGGTTCCAATTTATTCCTGCATCCATAGGGAAAAGTCGACATAGCTCGGAGGCCACGTGAGGTTCAATTTCCTGCAAATAAAATCATTATGTGATGCAAGTTCGTGTCAATTAGGTATACGTATTTGAGAACTCTCTATTACCTGACCATCTCTTCCAATTTTAACTGGTTTTCCTTCATTCCAAGGGTTGAAAAGGTGCTGTGTTTTGTTAAACGACAGATCATTTCTATTATATAAATTTTGATGTTGAATTAAATGAGCTATTGATGTTATATGCTGTGGTAAGTGTACTTTGTAGTACTGCCATTATAGGGAGGGATCATGCTTACTTTGAGATCCAGTCAACTGTAAACACTCCCCCTAACGCCTTTTGACTCAAACCAGGGGGCAACACCCAATTGACTTGCGGTCCATTTCGCTGTGAATCTGTACCCAGTCTTGCGAAGCCAGAAAACTTTCCACTTTCCTTCACTGAGAAAATCAGCAATACATTCCTTGCCTCCCGGAAAGCTTGATTTATTTTTGACTCATTGGCTGGCAGTGTCGACCAAACCCCTTTAGATTTTGATAAATCCACGTTTTCCATGTTGTTACTCTTCATTAGAAAAAATCTTGCTTCTTTCAAAATGTAGCTCAGCCGAGCTGCGTAATCTACATGGGATGAGCAAAATAAAAGTTAACCAATTATAAATAAACTTTCATAAGAGTTAGTATAATGCTTAGTTCTAACAAAATCTTGTCAGTTAATCTATAAACAGCTAACAAACAAACATTCAAACGATCAGAACACCATGCTATGTAAACTGTCTCTCACCTTTTTTCTGCTGCTTAAGTTGCTTCTCGTCTCCTGGGACAAATTCAACGAACACCAGTTAATAAAAACTAATACTTATCCAAATACACAGTTTAAAAAGTTTTAGAAAACTTTAACAACCTTGTCAGTTGTCACAACATTCAACACGCATTCAATAACTTTCAGCAAAATTCATATTGAAATCTATTCCCAACTCAAATATTTAAGGTTTTTTTCGCCTACCTGAATTCATCGAAGCATTTTTATCTGAGGTCTGGTCTTGGCGGCTTTCCACATCTAGAAAAAATTATAACGTCAATACACAATAGGTCGATGGATAACTTTGTACTTTGAATGTGTTAGTTCTCACCACTATCACTTTTGAAGCTAGCGGAGCTAAGTGACGGGTCTGAAATTTGATCCTCGTCGTCTGATGAGCTAACTTCACTGCGTGTATCATAATGATCTTCCTCTTTGCCTTTGATGTTATCTAGACCACCCGGATTGTCCCCGTTGGCTGCAATAGAGTTTTGTACCCCTGTTTTATTTATTAATCAACATTTTAAATTACTATCGTTTAAGACAATCAAACATGAGAAGGGCTGGTACCTTTTAATTGATCTTCTGCGGCACCGCTGACTTTCACTCCGTCGATCTTTAAATCGTTACCATCGTTTGAGTTGGCGAACCCTTCTTTTGCTGTAGAATGATTTAAATAATCGCAGATATTACTGTTTACCTATATTAACATGCTATTAGAATACAAATAAATAGCTTTTGCCAATCCGCCGAAGGGCTAAAATATTACTACAAATATGAAGAGTCAATAAGATCTACAAACTAAAAATCCAAAAAGATCGTCCATATTATTAAACAAATAGCGACGAAAACAGGCAGAATAAACTAAAACACATTAACTCACATTGCATATTGGATGTTTCACTGTCCATGCTACCTGACTTGGTATCATCAAGGTGATCCGGCTCAGAACTCCCACTTCCATCTTTTGCTGCTCCAGTGTCAGGTTCTTGAAATTTCTACAGGAGCAATATAATATTTAATTCAATTCATATATATTAAAACAAACTCTGCAGGTAAATATGGTTTAGTCGTCGGCAACGTAAATCAATTGATACTCGATTTTTTTCTCTGGCCCCTTAGTAACTAACATTCGCCTGATTGAGTAAAATATTTACCTATTACGAAAAGATTGATCGACAAAAGCAAAATTTCCTGAACCACTAGCTTCTTTCTAATTCTCCCCAAAATAGCGTCTTGTCACAAGACGAGAATTACGACGATATACTCAATCATACAGAAATCGGGGCTGATTGAGTAATTTTCACCAAGGCTCTCGAACTTAATATCTATTTTAATTTGATCTGTCCTGGTTTAAATTTCTAGCATTATCATGAGCCGGGAATTTCTTGCGTTTAATATTTCATTTCTAATTTTTAGGGGTTTCCCACTGAACTACTGAAGCATCTTCTGCATGTTCTTGTAGCGTACACAGATCATCAAATCACTCAGTTCTTTAAGTTTGAAAAATCTGAAAAAGCATACCTCCTGATTTGAGTTTCCTTTATTGTTCCTCTGAGACCGCCTCCTTCCTAGAAAATAATCATTCAGTTCCAAATTACACACTTTGATTGAATAACTGGAAACTAATGTTTAGTTTAGAAAGAAATATAATGTTACCTTGTGGTTGTTTAGAAGAGGCTTCGTCAGCCCCACCTAGATCTTCCAGATTTTCTTCCAATATCTCGTCGAGAATGTTCACCACAGAGTCTATATAATTACATCCAATATTAATAAATCTCTTTTACCTCATAACCCCTAATCAATACACAAACTAAGATGGACAAACACATAATTAAATTATCTGCTTATTGGAATAAAACAAAATTTCCCTTACCTTTGTTTTCCGAACTACTCATGTCAATTTTAGGATGATCCTTTTAACTATTTATAAAATTAATTAAATCCTTAGTCATTCACCCGAACACCTAGAACAATTAAGAAATGAATTATTGTTAAATTATTTCCTATTCTGACTCACTATCGTTGCCCTTCAAAACTTCTTCCAAACAAACATCTTACTTGTTACTTCTATACCCTCCGATTCCCAGAGGTGAGAGGGGGGAGGGGGCTTCACAATAAAAATCCCTAGAACTCCAAATATCCAATAACTAGCCTCCGTTCCTAAAGTATTCTAGTCTTCCGCTTATACTAAGTTAGTAATATTATTACTAACACCGACACCTAATCAACACTCTACAAACTTTTCCCCCTGTCACCTGTGGTCAAAAAAACATGTACCTGTTCTATCAAATTATGATCTACATCCGGTTCTCTTGCATTCTCTAGTCTATTATTTACATGTTCCCACAGTTGTCAACAATGAAAAAGGACTTTTGAAGCTGTTTCAAATAATTGAGGGTCTTTTGCTTGGGCCACAATTACAGGGCACAGCACAGGGGAAAAAATTAAAGTCAAAGGACGCCTTCTTTACCCTTCCGTCTACAATAATATGAGATTGGGAAGTGTGTAGAAGAAAGGCTGGCTGGAATCTCAAACTCAATCTGGAGGAGATTGTAGTTGAATATTCTACGGGTTTTTATCTCGGGGAAACCAGAGATGGCTATGTTGTGCGAGGGATTTTGATATTATTTTATTATTGTTCTTGAGGACGGGTAACCTTTCGATTTCTTTCCTCTCAGCACCCTATCCATGTAGTTTAGATGGTGTGAGAGACTAAAACGGGCGATAAGGTAGCCTCTCTTACTATTATGGGATCAAGAAATCCGAAGCTTCTTCGGCTTTTGATTTTGATGCAGTGGAGTGGCAGAGTGGAAGGCCATGTTTTTCCCCGAGCTCAAAACAGTCATAACCCTTCCATATGAGATAATGAGATGATATGTTGCAGAGAGTGCATTGACAGGAGTTATGGGTAGAAGATTGTAATGTAATTCCATCTAACTCGGTCCACTGCGACTTCACTAAACGGAGTCCGTCGGATACCTGTACGCTTCTTTATTATCTACTAAATTAAATAAGCCTGATCCTGATCCAATTTAATTGCTCTTATCACCGTTATTTTTGCAGCTTTCATAACATAACCAAAGCTGAGTCATGAACGAGAGCTTTATAAACTCAATGTTCTATGCGTGGCGTATCCTATGAAATTTATGAGGATGAATTTGCAAATATATATATTACGCCAAGGCTCAGGGTGGATTATATAGTCAATTGTTGATTTAATCAAACACTAAATGAGTTTATGCATATTTCGTGTTTTTATTTAGCTCTAGAGCCAGAAGATCGCTTTGTTTTGTTTTTTAAATGGGATGGATATGGATGCGATGGGCATTGGGGCATTGAAGAAGATGTCTTGGTTTGTGTCACGGATGGGAGAACAGAATACCCTGTATTTTGAATCAAATTGACACGTAAATAAAGACTAACTGAACTGAACTGAACTGTGATGAATCCAGGTAGGTGTGGTTCATTTATTTCGGCCTGGGTACAGGGGTAACTGCAAAACCCTGATATTTTTAGTTTAGCTACTTATTTCCTGAACATTGGAAATTATGAAGCCGATCGTGTTTTTTTTAAACTCAGATTTTAGTAACAATAACCGCCCGGATTGGATTTCATTTATTTATTTCGTTACGAAAATGTATGCGATTTATTTTCATTTATTGCGAGCGGAATCGAGATACAAAATAAATATATATTATACATATGCTTATACTACTGTTAAAATTTATATCTAGGTTTCTTGTGAAATTCGAGCCAGCATCATTTTCTTTTCCTATTATGTCTGACATTTCGAGGACGCTTCCGTGGAACAGTTGAGTCCGATGGTACAGGTACTCTATTTATCAAAATACAAATGTTAGAAATGTTGAAAATTCTGAATTTTCTTAAATTTGGACATATCCCGAAAAGTCGGGTTTTCCCAAAAATTGTGTTGTAGCATTAAAAGCATCTTAAGTCAAAGTTTTAAGTGCAGTTTGTATTGTAATTAAATCTACAGTCCCACGCATGGGTTTTAATTGCAACCCGAAAAATTTAATTCTGAAGTTAGGCAAAAAGCTTGATTTTTTGTACAAAATAATAGATTACGTGCCTACTAGATCTTCCGGCTGTAATACCATGATGTTTCTGCAAGACCAAATGCTGTTCAACTAGCTCAGCTAGTTTACCTTGTTCTGCCAACATCGATAAGAATGTACATATAAAATCGTTATAGTCATGAGTTCTTCTGCAGCCATCGATCTAAAAGAGTACATATGCATAAAAAAATTACAATTGAGTTGTCACACGAAGACTTAAATTCTGAGCAAAAATCTTCACCTTGTATTTCTTTCGCTTTTCGATTTCATCTATAAGCATTGACTCGAACTGGCCGATTTCGACGTCCAAGTTCTTTAGCAACGCTAACATGTCTCTCGGAGCGTATTTTCTATTTTCGTAAATTTGAGCATACTTAAGTAGCCACTGATCATTGGCATCTGGTTCTGACTTGTCTTCGTCATCTGATCCTGAAATTTAATCAGCTAATTTTATTAAACGAAATTCTGAAAATTATTGTAAACTACTGAGTTAAAACAATAAATTACTTGTTTCATTGAAAAAGTCATTATCACTGTTGGTCATATCGGAGACTAGCTTTTTTATATCTTTGCTAGATAAGTTTGCATAGTCGGACGTCAATGACAAGGAATCTAGGCCACAAGAAGTTGCAGAGGTTGAGATTTGATGACTTTTTTCTGACAAGCTGGATTGTATTATTTTGTTTAACGATTCCAAAACAATGCTCCTTTGAAATTACAAAAAGCCATTAATGAAACACAAGTAAACAAACGATAATTAGCTTCTAAAAACCCCATCTTTCCGTACCTATTAGTTTTAAGCAGTTTAACTCTTCTAACAAGGGAAACTCGTTTATCAGGAACAACAGCCATCAAATTGAACCGAATGTCGTGATAAGGTTCACCCCCTGTGGCGATTCCAAGTCGCTCAGTGATGACTCTACGAAATTGTTCTGTCCATTCTTCCTTTTCGTCCCAAGGTCCTGTGAGCATATCAAAACTTTATTTCATAAAATTTCGCTCACATGATGAAAAATAAGAAAACTAACCATGATCAATTGGATGCGGCTTAAGACCATCAAGCTCAAAAAGACGACCATTAATAGGCACATAGCTAACGAAGTGAAAAGCTTCACCCGTAAATCTACCAGTAGTTATTCCTTGAGATTTATTTTCGTTCTTAGGCTTAGCTGCTTCAGGTGTAGCATGTGAATTGTGAGCGCGAGCTAATTCAGGTGTGTTTCCAATGGCCCAACCCTACAAAGAAAATTATGCATTAGCGGATTTCATATTACCCATGGTGATTCAATTGATCTTTGAATTAAAAGCTTTTACTAGAGCTAATAGCTCATTTTACTTTATTTTCTGGACTCATTCCATGTGTAAGATGCTTCACACGATTAAGAGTACTTCCTAAGGTAAGGTTCGGACAATTGAGGAGAACAGACACTAAAGCATGGGTCGCACAGCTATTTGGTACCATCTAAATAACAAAAAATTTTAGAATTTTATCGTGGAATTACTTAACAATCTGAAAAGATTATTGCAAATCTTGCCTGTTGAGCAAAGAAAATTGTGTTGACGATACTTTCATCCCTAACAAACGAGTCTGTGTCCTCGGTAACTTTTCTCCGAGATCGTCTCTCTTCAATCCATCGAAAGAGAAATATAAATCCATAGACAGGACCATCAATTGGTTTTTGAAGGTCATAAATTTCTTCAACCTGAACTCCTTCCACTCCGAAATCCTCCAGTAGAAGCGTAAATAACCCTGCAATTTCAACACATAGTTAGATAATATTTCCAATTTATTCAAAAATGCAAAGTTTTCATAAAGGATTTCGAATTTTAAATGTCCAAAGGTCATACACAAGTGTTTCGAATGCCAGTTTTTGTAAATTATTAAAAAAGTAATACCATTTGATTCATTTGCTTTGTATGAGCTAGGTAGAGAGATATTAATATTTAGAAAAAATATTCAAATTTAATCAAGATTTAAATTTTTCTTTGTGGCAATCCTGAATGAAATACAAGCCTGCCTGCAGCTTCTGAAATGAATGGTTGCACGGAATTTGGCATGTTGTGTCAAGGGACTAACTTTAAAGTTGCACCTGAAAGATTGATTGGAAACTAATTATTTTGAAAGCTATAAAAGGCCTTTATTCTCTTTGAAACTAAAGACTTTAAAAAAACGATGAACTTGACCCCACTTTTGAGGAGCTTCAATCTTCATTCATGGACAAAACAAATCACGTTACGTTCATTACAATTTCAATTCTCATTCCTTCATTAATTTGTTGTTCAGACTTTTGGTTAGTCCTATGAGGTTTAGTATGATTACAACTATTTACAACCTGTAACTGGCCACTGGACATATTCACATATTTGATCGGAAAACTGACAGTAAGGCCCGTATTAATAATCCTTACTTAAGCCCCACTAAGCGTTAGTGGACACTGAGTTTCGAATATTTCAAATTAATAATCACCGCTTAGTACTAGAGCGCACTAAACTTAATTTTCTTGGCTTAGTGTTAGTGTATGCTAACCGTTGGTATTAACAATGGCCGTACTT